>JASDQU010711533.1:0-27582 GCA_032191745.1 Picea mariana
TTTACAAAGTATGATGTTATGATATCATCATCATTCATCTTCATGTTGCAGAGCTCATTCTTCAGACTCATAACTTGTCCAATGTTTTTGACTGAGAAGAGATTTGTTAGGGCATCGTACATCTTCTTCGATGAGTCCAGATGGGAGATGTAGGGTATCAAGTGGTCTTATGGAATCCACTATGATAATCATGTCATTGATGTCAACATCTTTGAACTTCTCCATAGCTGCAACGTTCTATGGTTCCTTCTCTTCTCCTTATTTAAACTCTGGCTTCATGATCTTTCCTTTCACAATATCCAGCACTTTATTCTTAGCAAGGATGAGGTCAATCCTCTTCTTCCATGCTTTGAAGTTAGAGGCTCCATCTAGCTTGTTCTCTGACTTCATAGAGTTCGTCATGGCTTTCTTGAGTTGGTCAAACCCTAGATTTGATCGAAAATACAAACTTCACGTCTTGGCCTTCTGAGTGTACCAGGAGATGCGCTAGGCTAGGGTGCACTGATCTATCCAGAGAGTAGGTCAATCTCGTCACTTAAGGTTCCTCGACAATAGGTTTAGGGTTTCCACAACTGCTTCTCCTGGTAACCCTAGCTGCAGTGCTTTTGGAAACTACTCCTGCTAGTAGCCCCAGCGACAGTTCCTCAACGAGCTCAATGTATAGCAACTATGTTTCCTTCCAGCGTTTTAGGCTGACTGAAGGGGTGTGGGCCCATAACCTGTTAGAATATAGAATATGGTGTGCTCATTTTACCATTGACGATACCTTTGTCACCCAACCATAGGCCGAAGCCTCCCTCCGAGAACCTTAACCTTGACTGAGAATTCCTCTGGAAGAAAACCCTAGGCTAGATAGCCAAACAAAGAGTAGCACATCAATCCCCAAGGATAGCACATTAGAAAAGGATGATCATATGTTTGAAACCCTAGCCAAGAGATATTCAAGACAAAACTGAGAACTTGCTGCTGCTGCAGCTCCACTGGCTCTTCCTCTAAACCCGCGAACCAAATTGTAGAACTGCAATTCTAAGATGTTGTCAAATGAGAACTAGAGCCCTATATTTATACTGGTTCTACTAGATTTACCGGGGCTGACTTCTCCTTCTAGATAGTGTCTGTTCGATATATTATTATTATTTCTCGCCGACTTCTTCTCTTGGAGGCTAATAGCCTAATATAAATTATCTTCTTGAGTCCACCAGGCTTCTAGGGTTATTAGCCAACTCATTAGGGTTTCTCTTGCTTCCCAGAGTCTTCTATTCTTGTCAAGTTCACATGTGGGGGTAAATACCTCCCGCAACTACCATAATATTAACAGAACCTTACCATGGCACAGAATTGCATGAAACAACAAGTAGATCAACATTGTAGTGAAAGAAGTTTTGGAGTAGGGGATTGGTTGTTTTTAAGACTACAACCATACAAAAAGATGTCCCTCAAGCAAGCCAAGAAGGATAATAAATTATCAGCAAAGTACTATGGCCCTTATAAGGTGTTGCAAAATATTGGTACTATGGCATACAAATTGGAGTTGTCTTCATCTTCATGAGTACACCCAGTTTTTCATGTTTCATTCTTAAAGAAGGTTATAGGTGACAAGATCCCAGATCAAACTATATTTCCATAACTTCATGAGGAAGGAAAAATCATATTGGATCTTGAAGCCATCACTAACACAAGAATTCGCCAGCTGAGGAATAGGTCCATTTCAGAGTATCTCATTAAATGGAGGAAACTATCGGATGAAGATTCCACTTAGGAAGATGAGTCTTTTATACAGAAGCATCCAGAGTTACTCAAGCATTGTGGACAACACTTGTCTCAAGGGGAGGGGCATGTTAATCCCTAATTGGCTCATTACCCCTTAATNCTTTATTCCATTAGTTGTAATTATACCTTCTAGTCTCCTATATATACCAAGGAGACATTTTCGTTTGGAGTCATCTTGTACTTGAACATTTATGTGGGGTAAAATGAGGTTGCCCCCTCGAAGAGGCTTATTATCTGAAATTATCTCTTTTTCAAGGCGTTGAGTACTTATTTTGAGGTTTTTCTATGCTATATTGATATTTGGTTCTTAACAGTATTTGAGTGTGTACCAGAGCTATGGGAATGGGCTCAATCTTTTGAGTCTCTTCAGGTCGAAACTGATCATCTTGAATTTCAACAATATACTCTGGACCAGGATCATGATAAGAGAGAAAGTAATTGCAGATGAAACCAATAATATCATGAATACAATTTGAGCTTGAGTACCTGGTCTTTCTAGGCTGCTTGGTCATGCTTCAGGTTCTTCCTCCAGTGGAGTCTTTGAGTTGGTATTGTCTGGAGCTAATTGGAGTCGCTAGGTGAATGATCTCAGCCTTTTTGTGTCTGGTCACTCTCCACCATCATTGATCATATCTGGAACTTTGAAGTGTATTACTAGGGAAAGTTCCCCAACGGAGTCACCATTCTGTTAGAACTCTATAATTTTCCCAAGGTTGTGGAGGTAGCCATAGAGGAAACATCAAAACCACTTCGATTCTTGGATCTATCCCTCCAAGACTCCGAGAGGGATCTCTCTGTATGATATAATTTTTTTGGAAATAAGATATTAGCCTATTTATGCAGAACATGGGTTTGTTTATGGATTTTGAATTGGTTTGGTTGAGAAAGAAAAGACTTATTGGGAAAAATGGTCAAAGGTAAAGACAATGATGAACGAATAACCAAGAAAAAATATGACTAGGCAGGATAATCATGCTAGTGGATCCTTTGAGCTTATAAAAATGGAAAAGAGGAATAAACTGAAAATTATTTCAAATGTAGAGCAGAGTATATATGAATTCTTCATTTCAAACTTGGAAGAAAACATAGATATTGTTTTGAGCCAACATAGGGTGTTAATAACAAATCCTGCACATTATCGTCTCGTAAACAATATAGAGATAAAGCATGTGAAATAAAAAAATAATGAGTTACATCAATGAAAACTTCGCCACTTAAACACAACAGAGGAATCTGGAAATATATTGCCTTTGTATTTCTTCATAAATTCATTTAAAACCTCTGAGCATTTTTACATTTTTTATCATCCCAATTCCAACCCTTGGTTCCACAAATGTTTGTGGATTTATAGCCCTTACATCAGATATGCAGATCCTACAATATGGGATCAAATTTACTTAAAATAGAAAACCAACAACTTAAACAAGAAAATAGGAAAGGATCCTATAAAATAGGTCAACTCCTTATCTTTGATAGTCTTCATATCCTTCCAAGTGTTCGACATGTGTAGTAATCCTTTGAAGGCTGATGGATCTTCAAGAGATGTGGGATAAGTCAAAATTACCACTTTTGGCACAAAAATAGCTTTTTGCCCAAAAATAGGTAACCAGTTTAACCTTTCCACCTTGCTAGGTGCCTTGAAAACTGGAACAAAAACCAAACATTGATGCCCTTATTTATTATCCATCATTACAAACCATCCTCAAGGTGTATGGGTGAGAAAAACTTGTATTTGTGCAAAAATAGTGCCTCTCTTCCCTGTCTGTGCTTTCGGTGGCTAAGAGAGGAAAAATCTGAGCTTCCTAGCCACCGAAAGCTCCGCTTTCGATGGCTAATGAACAGTTAAAATGTTCGCCTAAGCCATCGAAAGTTTTGTCTTAGTGAAAATTAACAAAATTGAAAAATACCTTTTGTCTTAGATTTTAAACACCTTAGGGTTGATCTTCTGAAGCCTCTGCATCTTGAGAAAGTTCTTGAATGGTTGTAGGATTGTTAGTTTTCTCAGGATCAAATGGATGGTTGCATTTCCTAAGGTTTCAAGATCAACGCATGCTTGAGGCTGAGGTCTTGAAGGCATGTCTTGCAACCTCAATGACCTGACCTTTTTCTTCAAATGCATAGCTACTCTCCATAGACTATTATAGTCCTTTATGATTTTCTTCTTCCTTTTCTTTTCTTTAACATTTTCAAGAGCCAATCTTTCCAAGGTTTTACTGGTTGTTGTAAAATTCTTTGATAAAGTCTCATATTGGGTCTTTATCACCTTCTCTAATACTTCCTGTTGTGCTATTTTCTCTTTGAGCTTCTTAATCTTCTGAGATCTAGATTGCTTTGACTTGCTAGATGAGGCATCTGCAATTTGTTGGCCTTGATCCTCCTTTGGTGTAGGTGATGGAAGATCTTCATACCCTGCTGTAACTGGATCTTCTGCTAGAGATACTTCTTTCTCTATTGCAACCTGGTCTTATTCATACTTAGAGTCTGTATATGGGAGATTGAGGATATTCTTGTCCACTGAAGGTTCTTTTGCCTTCTCTACATCCTTGCTAAAATCTAGTTTCTTCTTAGCTTTTTTAGACTTAGATGATGGAGAGGACTGATCAACTGTGACTAGAGAGATGGCTCTCCTCTTTTTCTTTCCACTTCTGAGAGTGGAAGACTTCCTTGAAGAAGACCCATTTTTATCCTCTTGTTGTAAATCAGTCAAAAACTCATTCCAAAATAAGAAGTGGCCCCAATCCTGGTTCCTTCTTTGCAATAGCTCATAAATCGAGAGCTTAATCAAACCATGATGGGATAATCTACCTGCAACCTTGCTTGGTTTAGCCTTGACCTGATGAGCCATCTTAGTTAAGCTTATGTGGAGGTAATAAGGCAGGTTCAAGGGGCGCATGCCACTAAAGTGATTCAACAATTTGAAATGATAAATAATTACCCTATTATATATACCCTCACAGGTTATGTAAACAAGAATTGACTTCAACAGGTGTTGCCATTTCTCCTGCAGAAAAGACATATGAATTTCTTTCTTCCATATCAAACACTTGTGATCTGGTTTCAAATATGACCTAAATTCAACCTCCTTTATAATAGTGGTATTGAACCCATTTTCTCCAGTCCTTGGAAGCTCTGTCACCTCTGCTATGGGAGTTTCATCCACCAAGAACTCATCTTTTCCAATGACTTCCTTTCTGCCATCAAATGTAAGAGAAAAAGCTTCTACTACCTGCTGATGAGAGATCTTCACTTTTTTACAATTCATAACAATTTGTGTCCTTGAAGAACTGACACACCTCTAGGTGTGATTCTATGTAACCGATATCATGAAGCTCCTTCCTCAACACTGGTGCTCCTCTCTTCATTTGTTGGAATGCATATATACCTTCAATTGGAAATTCGAGCTTGGAGGGAGACCACTCAGCACAGAATTAAGGAGGTTTTTGCTCAGTTATGACAGAGGCAAGAAATGGGAAAAGTGATTAAGGCGAGCTCTGATTTTGAGGGATGTGAGAGGGTAGTTAATATTTGAAATGATAATGATCATTCGATAAACCTTGAAGGATAGGAAGTACAAAGACCACGTGATTTTTTGAAACAGAAGTTGAAATGATCATGTCAGGATATGCTAAGATCAGATCCTAATTCCTAGGACATGTGTAAGATCTGGAGGGTTTAGGTTTAGGTAGATCAAATCATAATATAATAAATCGTAAAACACCACTTACCAAGTCATACACAACAGCTCCCCTATCTTTTCGATGGCTAAATACAATCATAAAATTTCACTACGATGAGCTGACCATTTCAAATATCCTTGTGATTTCGGTGGCTAGGAGAGCCCCAAGTTTCACATTTAAGCCACTGAAAGCTAGGGATTTCAGTGGCTTAAAAACCCTTTTGAAAAGACACTTAGCCATCAAAACCTGTATTTTGAGTTTTTTGAAATAAAAGCTAAATCAAATGTTTTCCAAAGTTTATTACAAGATTAAAACTATTTAAAATGAGCCTTAAAAATTTAGAAATGTTTATAATAACAACCTAACACCTAATCAAATGAAATTGACTAATTTATTTGAGGATATAATAGGCCAACAAACTAGGAATTTCATCACGAAACCCACAAATAGATTCTGAATCATTAGATCCCCTATCGTTATAGGTCACTAACACCAAGCATCTCTAAAGATGAGCCCATTTGAGGCACTTTATGGAAGAAAGTGCAACCTGACAATAAGATGGGATAACCCAGCATATAAAACAATGGTTGGGCCAGAATTGCTCAGGGAAATGGAAGAGAAAATGTTGAAAATAAAACAAAATTTAAAGGTTTCCCAAGACAGGTAGAAAATATATGTTGATAAGGGAAGAACTCATAGGGAATTTAAAGTGGGTGACCATTTATTCTTGAAAGTGAAAGCCAACATAAGTTCCCTGAAGCTGGGAAATTGTTCAAAGTTGTCAGCTCGCTATTATGGGTCATTTGAAATCCTAGAGAAGATTGGTCCAGTAGCTTATATGATTGCATTTCTTGCATCTATGTTTGTTCATAATGTATTCCATGTATCCTTGCTAAAGAAATATATACTTGATGATAATCATGTTACTGATTGGAAAGTGATTCAGGTGGAGCAAGAAGGCGCTTTTCAAGTGCATCTGCTGCGCATTCTGGACCAAAAAATCAAACAGCTATGGAATCGAGCCATAGGGATTGTAAAGGTCCAATGGATCTGGTACGGTCCTGAGGATGCTACTTGGGAGTATGAGGACGCAATGCGGGCAAAATAACTTCATCGTTTTGAGGATTTTGAAATTTAGTTGTACATGGGTACATGATACACTGAGGACAGTGCATAAATAAAAGGAGGGGATTGCAATATCCCTAAGGCCGAACCCAATTGCAAATATAAATACAAATGTACATAAGCTGGTGAGCTGATTTGATATCATTTTGGTATGCACATTTCATGGCATAGTGCGCGCATGTACTGCGTAGTAAAATGAGGAAGTGTGCACATTCCGGGATACCGTGCGCAACATATTAAGTGCGCACGATGTAGAGGCCAGGGATCCTTGTGTATCTGATATGTTTTATAGGCTGGTGAGCCAGTATTATAAGCTAGGATGATTATGTTTTGATTAGGCCAGATAGCCTTGATGTTAAAGGCCAGTGCGCCTATCTTTGTACATATCTCATATTTAATATAAAATACATCGCTGCACGGAGACCGACCATGATAAAAGAGATGGGGGATAAGTTAAGGAATATTGTATTAATATTTATTAAATCATAAAGTATGGATAAGTATGTTATCCTAAGTTCTAAGTTGGGGCCAAGTGGGCCAAAGTAGCTTCCAACATGACAAGTGTCAAGTTGGGGTGATGCATACATATTGTTGGACTTAGTTCATTTCAGGGACTCTCCATCATTCAAACCATCATCTTTTCCTTGACTCATCCATCACTGAGATATACAGTCAATCATCCAGGAGTATTGGAAGCCATTGAACTATCATTTATATCTTGATGACTTTACCTGGACCTATATCCAGAGCCTTCTGTTGGGTAACTGTTAGCTTGAGAGAGGGATTGAAGAAGCGAGTTGTCAAGCCCGTGGGATATTGAATAGATGGGTTGTCAGGCCTGTGGGAAATTATTTGGGTGAGAGAATTGTTGGGGATTGATTTCCTGAAGGTTCTGAAAAGGCATGTGGGGAATGAGGGACTGTAGGTTGTTAGTTGAGTGAGCACCTGAGACGGAGTACTTCTTGTTGTTCATGAGCCTTTAGCCTGGTTAGGAACCCCTTTACCCAGGTGGAGTTTAGTCCCAGCTCGAGGGTGAGTCACTGTTGAGAGTGATGAATAGTGTGGTCTAAGGATGGGAGGTTCGTGGAAGGTTTGCATGTAGTTGGTGATATTATCACAAATATAAGTGTCAATTGTGTGATTAATTTACATGTTGCATTGTTATTCATGTGTTATTTTTATGGGTTTATCCTATGCGTGATTATAGTTGTTTGTATGCTTATGGGTATTGCATGTATATGCTGCATGTATATGTTTACTACTATTTCAGTGTGAATTCATGCATTTACATAGCATATTTGTCTGTTCACATTTTATATATATTAAGCTTCCACAAGAGTTTTGTGCGTGCATATGTTTTAATTACATGCAGTTAGAAAATTATATGAGACATAGCTTAGTTAGGATGCTAAGTATGTTATAGTACATTCCACACAGAGAACATATGTGTTCTCTGGTGTAGCGTGGCCCGACATGAATGGTCGGGGATGTTACAAATTGGTATCTGAGCATGAAAGAATGTTCAGGAGTAGCATGGCCTGGCCTTTTAAAGGTTGGGAATGTTACAAAGATGGTTTCATAGCTAAGTAAAGTGTCTGAGGAGTGGCATATCCTGGTCAGGGTGAGTCTAGGGATGTTACGGGAACGATGGTCACAGGGGGAGCATGAACAATATGACTTCAATATTGTATCAGAGTGTTTCCATCAATGCCAAAGGGGGAGATTGTTTAATAATTGGGTTGGTTTTCATTGATGTTAACCCTTGAAGCATGTCCAATAGCGAATTCCTGTAGCCCCAAACGAATGGTTAAGGGACTTAATTTTGTTTGATGCATAATTGTATGAATATTAGTATATTTGCAAGTGAGCCTATTCTATATGGATAGTACATGTCATGTCATTTTCGGTAATTTGTGGAACGTCATATAACTCCTCACGGTTAGAAATTTATGGCCTTATGGAATTAGAGAATCATATTGAGGTATCTAAAAGCCCCTAGAATGTCAAAGAAGTCAAATTAATCTAGAAATGCCTAGAAGAAGTTGACTAGTCAAATTGGGTGAAACTAGGAGTTAATTACAGGTTAAGTTGTTGCAGTAAGAAAATAATTAAAAATAAATTAGTTGCAATTAGAAGTGGAGAGTATAGTATTTGTGGATAAAGTGGTTATAAGTGTACAAGTGGTTAGAAGTGGATTAGACCTAAAAGAAGGAAGTTGTGTTAAGATGGTTAGTAGGTAACCCCTAGAGGAAGCTACTTGGAGAGTATAAATAAGAGAGAAAGGGTCTCCTATTAGCACCTATTAAGCACATTGAATAACTATCATCAGAGAAAGGGTTCCAAAGATAAATCATCAGGATAAATTACCTATTAGCACCTATTGAGCACATTGAATAAGGATAAATCATCAGATAAAGGGTTACAAAAAGGAAGATCAATAGTATGTAGACAAGGGGAGACATATCGACAGGGGGAGTTATCATTTTGCCCATGAAGTAAAAAGAGAAGAGAAAGAATAGAGGCATGAAGACAGGGGGAGAAAACCCAAGGAGAGAGACCATTTTCCATTGATGTCAAAGGAGGAGAGTGAGAAACATTGATGACGAGAAATGGTCACATAGGGAACATGAGTGTTGGAGCATTAGTGTTGTCATCAATGTTGGTGTTGCCATCAATGCCAAATGGGGAGATTGTTGGACAGTTGGTTTAGACAGTTGGCTATCATTGATGTCAACCCTTAGAGATTGATGTCAGCCCTTGGAGAAGTTTGGAAGCCCTAGAGATGTGGTCGAGGTTCATGGTGAGTTAGTTGTCATTGATGGAGTGGTTTATGTCAGCAGATGTGTTGGGTGCACATGAAGCCCCGAAGGTGTGGTTATGGAACCCCTAGTTGATCGAGGAATAAAGACATGAAGATTGGTGTATTTTCTAGTAAGACTATCATAGATGAATAGTACACGTCATGCCATTTCCAGTGATAGTTGGTACATCACATGGCTCCTTACGGTTGAGGAGATATGGATTTGTTAAGATTGGAGGACCCTCAAGAATAATCTAAAAAATCCTAGAAGGTCAACAAGTAGTCAATTCCTCTAGAAGCTCCTAGAAATTCATCAAGAAGTTTGTTAGTCAAAGTTGTTGCAACAAGAAGATATTTTTGGGTAAAGTTGTTGAAAACAAGAAAGTAATTAAAAATAAATTAGTTGCAACAAGAAATTGTGGTTTTACTAATTATGGGTAAAGTAGTTGCAACAAGAAAGTGGGTTAACCTTAAAATAAGGAAGATGGGTAAACAGTTACAAGATAGCCCCTAAAGAAAGGCACTTGAAAAGTATAAATAAGAGATCAAGAGACTCCCATTAGCACCTATTGAGCACATTGAATATCTATCTTGTGAAATGTTATTGGCATATATTCATTGACATATATAAGGTAGCACAAATCTGAGGTAGTGAAGAAAGAGCCACGAAAAAATCTTGTGACTATAGAGAAGAGCGAGGGTTTTGTTAAAAACCCTAATTTAGTTGACCCGCCAGGTGATACTACTGGTGTCCCACGAGGCACCCCCACGGGTTGTCTAGATCTCATCACGTGAGGCCCCGCTAGATAGAAGGTTTCATCCTACGAGGAAAAACCAGATCTGGATATTGGGGCTTGTACCATACTACAGAAGCTAAGATGAGGCTACATGCATGTGTGACAATGTTCAGGTACAACATAGTCATCTACATAAGTCAAAGGTATCTTTATATTCTTGTTTGAGATCATGTTGTAGATAAGTACATAAGTACCAAACAAGTACCAATGATATACCAATTGTGTAAGGTTTATTGTAGGTACTCATTCACACATCTTAAGTTACGCAAGTCTAAGGTAACACGAAGGTTTGGCAGGGAAAGTTTCAGAATTGCAGAAATACTGAAAAAGTCCTAGTTTTGAGGTGTACGTGGGCTGCAATGCAGAAGGGTGTTTACGCACATGGGATGGAAGTATAAAAGGGTGTGTATTGTTGGAAAAGCGATGAAATATTGAGTTTTTAAAGGTATGATATTATCAGAGTCTGAAAGCAAGCTGCCAAGAAGGTCTACAGTGATAAGATACAACAAATCTATCTACAAATTCAAAAGGTATGTCATATTGTTATGTGTAATTGGATGCTATTGTCTGCATGAGATATGGTTATGGGAGTTTGAGGTTTTTGCCTAGAGAAGTTGTTGGTTGTATGTAATCCATAGTATAAGATAGATCTACAAAAATACATCACTAGTATGTTGATATTATTCTTTGGTACATCTTGTTGGTTCAAGTGTTGAGACATAATTAGTATTTCTTTGTACATGGTTGAAGGAGTTGTGGTTGTAAAGACGTTGTGAAGTTGTTTGTGAATTTTGAGGTTGCATATCACTAAGGTTTTGATTTCTAGTCCAAGTGAGGATTATTAAACTTGTTCATGATTGTACAAACATGTAGGGCACATGAGTAGAGAGACATAGATGCACTTGGTTAAGGAATGTAAAAGATGATGTATGCATAGGGAAAAACTACAGATAAGACACAGTGACAGGTTGTAGGTTAATGTGACAGAGGCAACAAAGTGTTTGAAGTTTTAGAAAAGGTGAAAACCATAGCTTTATAAAGGTATACACAACCGATAGTATAGAGATGTCGCGTACATATGTAGGATGTATTATATACATGGAATGTACATACACAAGATGAAACATATACAAGTGAGGTACCTGTTGGGTTTTGTTGGTACAGGTTGCTTATAGGTTAGTGGCACAAGTTGGTTATAGGTTTTTGGAACATATTGGTATTTCTTAACAATGGTTTATCTCATAGTGGCAGTGGGGCAGTGGTTTCATCATTTGAAACTTATATTTCAAGGCGATAGGATGGGGCAAGGATAGTTGGTTGTATCCACCTTCTGATTCTAGCTGGAGAACATAGGGGGTTGTAGCCTCCTTCTGGTTGTAGCCAATAATTTGGGGAGTTGCAGTTTCCCTCGGGTTGTAGCCTAAAAATATAGGGGGTCAGAGTCTCCTTCTAGATGCAGGTGGAGAACAAAGGAAGTTGGTTATTCCAATGAATGTAATTCTTAAAGACATATAAGAAAAATCACTCTCTGGTTTTCTCCCACTTTGGGTTTCCACGAAAAAATACTGGTGTCCTATGTATGGGTATGATTGTTCATTGTTAATGGTGTATTTATTGTACACTTGTTGAATAATAATGGTATATTGATCATAAAGTTAAATAATACTTACATATTGTGGTTAAAAGGATTTAAAATATCTATTAATAATTCACCCCCCTCTCAATAATCCAATAATTGGTATCAGAGCAGGTTTCTCTAGGAATCTATTTAACCACTGGAAGGTAGATCATGGAGAGAATCAATATGTATAAAAATGGAATACCACAGTTTGATCAAAAAAACTATGCATTTTGTTGAAAAAGGATGAAAATATATGTACAAGCACATGTATTTTAGGTTTGGCAATCGGTTGTAGATGGATATAAAGAACTCATTGTTCCTCCAACAAATGAAAATGGAAGGAAACTTAGTCTAAATAATTCAAAAGCCAAAAAAAATCTTCTGAATAATCTTGGTGATTCAATATATGTCAAGGTTAGCATTGCATCTCCGCGAATGAGATTTGGCACAAACTTCAGAATGTTTATGAAGGAGACACAAAAGTCAAGGCATCAAAGCTTCAAACTTACAGAGGTCAATTTTAACAACTTAAAATGAAGGAATATGAGAATATTGTAGCCTAATTTTTGTGAGTTGATGATACAGTGAATGCAATTAGAGGATTGGGAGAATAAGTTGATAAATCTATAATTTTTCAAAAAGTACTAAGATATCTTCCAATGAGATTTGATCCAAAGATCTCAACACTAGAAGAAAGAACATATATGTATTAAATAAACATGGATGAGCTAAATGGAATATTCACAACATATGAAATGAGAATTGAACAATAGAATCCAGTTACAAAATAAGTAACATTCATGGCATCCAATAAGTCAAAGTAAAAGGGAAAGAAATAGGAAAATTCATTCAATAACGACAGTGCTATCTTAGAAGATGATGAAAAAGTAGCCAACTTTGTCAGAAGGTTAAAAAATGGAACCCACGGTAAATATAGAGTTAATCCTCCATTGATTTATTTTTATTGTGATGGTATTGGTCATTTTTCTAACAAATGTCCCCATAAGAAAATAAAATAAATGAAAAAGATGATTCAATAACAAACAAATGTACAAAGGCAAGAAAATAAAAAAACAATTCTTCAAGAAATGCTTTTGCACAAAAGAAGATAGCACTGCATTAGATGAAGATAAAGACAATGAAATTGAGACAGAAAGGGTTCTATTCATGGTAGTAGAAGACTTCGATGAAGAAGGAACTAAATAAGAATATGAAGAGGTAGAATTTGACTAAAGAGAAGAATTCGTGAGTGCCATAGAAGTTATTAAAAGGGAAAATAAGAAAAACAAGTCACTGCAGGCAGAACTAAAAATAAAAGAGGAATCTCAAAGTTCCAACTCCGAAGAATTAGAACAGATGATCACTAAGTTAAAAAATCATGTTGAAGAAGAAAAAAGAATTGAAGAAGCACTCAAGGAATGGTTAGAAAAAAGAGACTAGATCATTGGAAATTTGGAGGTAGATATTGTCACATTGAGAAAAGATCTTCAAAATAAAAACATGCAGAATATATCTAAAGTTTTGGATACCATTATTAATAGTCAGAGACCAAATCATGACAAGTTTGGAATTGGATACAATCAGACAAAAAATGGATCAAGCTCCAAAAAAAAAAATCAAGAAACACATCCAGGAAGCTATACAAAGACAGTGAGAGGAGACAAGAAGTTTTACAAGGAAGATCACAAGGACACTCCTCCACCCAAAAGATTCAGATTTCAGAATCAGTGACAGTTAGAAATTAGCAGGCTTCAAGAAGAAGAAGGATTCATAAGAGTAACTCCTTTTATAATATCTTCAACTCCCAGGTATCAAACTATCTTCTTTGGTTTATGTTATGGATGTAATAATTTTGGAAATAAAGATGTAAATTGCAGAGAAAATATCAAAAAAAACAATTATGAAAGTCATGCACAAAATGGTTATCTAAGAAGGCCTAGTGAAACACATAGAAGAAGCTACAATGGGTTTGAATCCTTGAGAAATGAAGTGGAATGCTACAAGTGAAACAAATTTGGACACATGGACAAATATTGTAGAATGACAGTTCCTTCTCAAGAAGCACAAAAAAATAACAACAATCAGAGACATGAACCTCAACATAGAATACATATAAGAAAGCATAATCAATATAACAATGAAGAATGCACACTCTCTCTACAAGATAAACACAAGAAACGTGGTCGGTATGTTGACAATGGCTACTTAAAGAACATGACAGGTGATGGATCATTCTCTAACCTTGAGAAAGGAATGAGATGGATCAGTCTCTTTTGAAAATGATGACTCGTCTAGAATCATCAGAAGAGGCACAATCATCATTGGAAAGAAGGATACCAATGCAAAAAATGTTCGACTAGTGGAAGATATGAAACACATGTAAATGTGTTGAACATGCACATAATAGATCTAGATATAAAATAATACACACATTTGCAGAGAGAAATTGAGAAAGAAGAATAAGGAGAGAAAGTATGGAAGAATTCTCATTAACCATAATGAATAATGAATAATTTACATATGATATACACTATATAACTCAATGAATGATCATTGGAGGAGAACCAATGCACCATAGTGGTGGCCTAGAGTGATCTGGAAACACACCAATAGTTACAGGAGTGAACTTCCACCTAGTCTAGTCTGTTAGGAAGTTACGAGAGTGAATTGCAACCTAGCTAAGTTAACTAGTCAACCGGTCTTCAGTTAACTGATGGAACATAGTGTAGTGAGGAGTAGATCAAGGAATCGAGGGTAATGTGCCAGTTTGGTGATGATCCCATGGCAAGTACCCATTATCATGGTGATGATCCCAATGTTGCATGGTGAAAAAACCAATGCAACATCTAGACTCAACTCAACAAGTCAAACTGAAGTGTCAACTGAAGATAATATTATCTAGGTGGAATATTCTCCCCTAAAATATAGGATATTGGATAATGACTAATTATGACTAATAAACAAGTAAAAACCTTAGGAAAAAGAAATCCTATGTGTGTGTGAAGTAACTCCAACAACATAATCTTCTAAGTGTAACTCAAATGTGTAACAAGGGCCACAAACTTTTGTTTGATTCAGAGAAGTGTGAGATAAGAAAAGAAGGTTCACGAAGATTGGTTGCAAGAGATGTAATAACTTCAAGAAATATATATGGATTAGTTGAAATTGGAAATTAAAAGTGTTGTCTAGGTAAGCAAGATGAAGTTTGGCTATGGAACAAAAGGATGGGTCACATGAAATTTGAAAACCTAGTCAAAGTTAGCAAAAATGAAGCAGTCAAAGAAATTACCTAGATCACCAAGCCAACCAACACTTTATGCAAGCATTGTCAACAAGGAAAATAAACACATACCAAATACAAATAAAAGGAATAATCCACAATATGACTCTTGAAAATTGTGCATATTAATCTAGTTGGACCAACTAGAACAAAGGGTTTAAAAGGTGAGTGATATTTTATGTTATTGGTTGATGATTATAAAAGGATGATTGCAATTTGTTTTCTTAGGAAGAATTAAAAATATTTTGAGAACTTCAAGATATACAAGGAAATGGTTGAAAATGAAATGGATTCAAAAATAAAATTTTTGATATCCAATAATGGATGAGAGTTTACTTCAAGGAATTTATGGATTTCTGCAGCAAGCATGGAATAAAAAAGAAATTTTCCATTTCTAGGACACCTCAACATAATGGAGTTGTCTAAAGGAAGAATGGGTCCTGAAAACAAGGCCATGTTAGGTACCCAAATACAAAATACACACTGAAATAAAGTGAGGAAAGAGGGAAACATTGATGGGAAAAACCCCTCATTAAGGTACAATGTATGTAAAATGAAGAACTACGGTTGCTAGTCAACTATGTCCTTCACTCCAAGATGACTTCGTAGGAAATGGAACTTCTTCTTAGTGAAGGTATTGGTGAAGATGTATGTTGTTTGTTCTGCTGAAGGACATAACTGCAGGTCGATGATCCCTTCATGTACTAAGTCCCAAATGTAGTGCATGTGGATCTCTATGTTCTTCATCCACTTCCTTTGAACTAGATCTCTGCAAAACTTCAGAGTGATCTAGTTGTCACACCAGATGATGACCATCCAATGAAACGAAATTCCCAAATCAGTGAGAAAATGTTGTAGCGACATATCCTGAATGGTTATGTTAACTATCTCTCTATACTCTGCCTCAACTGAATATAGAGCAATGACAACTTGCTTCTTTCTCGACCAATAGATATGTCCAGAACCAAGATTGAGTGAGTAACCAGATCTAGAATTGTGATTAGTGTTATCTCCAGCCCATTCAGAATCAATAAACCTTATGAGAAATAATCTAGACTCTACTTCATAATGAATCCTAAAGGTGATGGTGCCCTGTACGTATTGAAGGATACACTTTGTAGCCTTCCAATGTAGCTCATGCAACTCCTGCATGAACGTAGAAATTGTACTAACTGCATCTGAGAGGTCTGGTCTGGAGTGTGTGAGATACAACAAGCTTCACACTAGTTTTATCTACTATGTGATGTCAACCATTGGAGTCTCCTCGTCATCCTCAAGTTTGAATCTTGATAGGAAAGGAGTTGGAGAAGACTTGCAGTCTGTCATGTGAAATATCTCAAGGAGATCTCATGCATACTTGTCTTGAGATAGTTTGATGCATGATTCATCCTGACTAATATCGAGACCAAGGAAGAAGTGTAGTAGACCCATGTCCTTCATCAAAATCCTATCATGTAGAATCCTCTTGACTGCAACAATCACTGAAGTTGATCAATCAGTGATCAACAATTCATCAACATACAAAATTAAGAATAGAAGTGAATCAACCGTCCTAAGAATGTATAAATTCTAGTTTGATTTACAATGTACAAAGTTCTGTGGCTATAGGTAGGAGTCCATCTTAGCATACCATGCCCTTGGAGCCTGCTTGAGGCCATAAAGGGACTTCTTCAGTCGACAGACCAAATATGAGTCCTGCATAAATCTCTGGGGATGCTCCATATATATCTCGTCAGAGAGATCACTGTGAAGAAATGAATTCTTCATATCCATATGATTGAATTCCAGTTCCTTGTCTTCCGCAATAGTAAGTGCCAATCATATGGAATCCATATTCACTATTGGAGCAAAGATATCATCATAGTCAATACCATGCACCTGCTAAAATCCTTTGGCAACAAGCCCGGCTTTATATCTGCTAATTTGTCCATCCGATACACTCCTTGTCCTATAGACCCATATGCATGTGATAAGTTTCCTCCTAAAAGGAAGGGGAACCAGATCCCATGTCCGGTTCTTGAGGAGGGAGTTGTACTCCTCCTGCATGGAAGATTCCCAAAAGGGATTTCCAACAACCTCGCCATAAGACTGTGGATATGAAGAATGAACTAAGAAAAGATGCATGGAGGGAAATGGTTCAATGGAAGTGAGTGCAATAGGAGGCTCCTTGAAATTAGATCGAGTCCTCCTAGTATCGACTGGATCACCAACAAGATCCTCTGCATCCTGAAGAGTAGCATGTGCCCACTTGGGCCTCTACTATGGCTCTACAACTACATATGGATGCTCTGAATCTGTATCTTACTGTACTGACTCTCTATCTAAATCATCCGAGTCCTATGAATTAGAAATATCGTCAAAAGAATATTTCGCATGTGCATTCTCATCATATCAGATAGGTGTAAGAATGAAGGTTTGTGCATGTGGCTACTGAGGTGAATGTGAGACACTTTCCTCAAATTGGACACTACGATCAATGATGAGTCGGTCTGAGGAAAGATCAATAATCCTATATCCCTTCGCACCGTTAGGTATCCAACAAAAATACACTCAGTTCTTTGTGGATCAAGTGCTTTCCTATTTTCAGAGGGAATTTCGGGTCATGCACGTGAACCAAAAATGTGAAAGTGGGTCACTTCCAATTTGAGTTCACTCCAAGCCTCGTAGGGGGTCTTATCCTTGACAGATCTATGAGGATATATGTTTTTGATTTATGTTTCACAATTAAGTGCTTTAGACCATAGTCTCTATGGTAGTGACTTTGCATGCAACATTCAAGATGCCATCTCCTTTAGAGATCTATTTTTCCGCTTAGCAACTCCGTTTTACTGTGGAGTATAGGGAACTGTGTGCTACAACTGAATCCCTACCTCATGGAAATGATTATGGATCTCATGATTTACATATTCTCCCCTGTTATCAGTTCAAATTTTTTTGATCTTGTTTCTAGACTGTGTCTCAACTAGGGCTTTGAAATCTTTTAGGTGTTGAAGGACCTTGGATTTTTTCCTGAGAAAGTAAATCCATGTAAAATGTGAGAAATCATCAACAAAAATGAGAAAAAAACTCACTTTGATGATAGATGGATGTGGAAAAGGACCCATAAGTTCACTGTGGATCATATCTAAAGGCACATAAGCTCTCTACGACTTTCCTTTGTCAAATTTCTTTCGAGGGTGTTTTCTAAGAACACATCCCTCACATACACCCTTGGAGAAATGGATGTCTGATAGACCATCAACCAATATTTGATTTCTAAGTTGTTTCATGTATCTAAAATTCAAATTTCCAAACCATTCGTGTCATATCCTACTACTTTCATCAACATGAGTAAGAAGTAAAGAATAATCAGGTTCAATAAATTCATAAAACATATACAATCTAGACTGATTATTTACCTCATCGATTGCAACCCTAGAGTTAGTTTGCAAGCCATATATTTCCATGACATTTGGTGTGAATATGAATTTCTTTCTAGTGCCATAATTCATCATCTGATACATAGAGACAAGGTTGATGGAAAGTTTGGGAATGTGCAACACATTCTTGAAGCTTCCATTGGCGAGTTCAATTCTTCCTTTTTTGGTGACTTCGACTGAAGAGTTGTCCCCCATCAGAATAGGAGGAACTTTGCATGCATCCAGTGAAGAATATAATACTTTTTAGGAATCCATATGATGTGATGATCCTGAATCTACATTGCAAGCATCAGGAGAGGAGTTGATGGCAATCAAAGCATGGCTAGAATTGCATATCTTGGGATTATGATCTTCTGGCTTCTTCTTCTTGGCACCCTCGGGGGTGTGATATCTAGGGTTGTTTTGCTGAAGTATTTGAGTCATTAGGTCTATTTTTTTTTTTCTAGCATTCTGATTCTGAATGGAATCCTTTGTGACAATACGTGTATTTCTCCCCTTTTATCACCTTTTCCCGTTTGGATCCAGAGGCATCAGTGAAGGGTTTTGTGTAACCTTCCTTCTTCAGATGTGCTTGATATTTCCTTTTGTCTATATATTTATATTTATGATATTTATGGCTTCCATCTTTCACACTAAGTGCATGTGACTTTGGGCCTTTTATTTGTCCCATGTTGTTGAGCTTGGTATGCTCTTGTGTTAGGGATTCGATAAATTCCTCAAGAGAAGGAATATTCCAGGTGGCTCCAGAGGTGAATCTGACTCAATGGAATGTGGACATGAACATACATAATTTAGAACCAAGTTTGGAGAGAATCGTGAGAACCATTTTTTTCTCCTCCTTAGATTTATCGACCGCTCAAGATTTGAGTTGCGACAATCAATCCTTGAATTTCGTAAAGAAATATTGGATATTGTCGAAGATTTTTTGATCCAATGTGAGAAATTCCACCTCCATCATGTGTCCCCTCATCTCATCCTATTTTCAAAAGATCCCTTCCAAGGTGGTCTAGGCTTCATTTGGAGTCTACAGTAAGATATGTGAAAAAGGAGATCGGGAGAAATAAGACTGCAAATTGTTGTGAGTGCCTCATACATTTGATTTAAGTACATGGATTTTTCTATGGATGATGTTAGTTCTGTATCTGTATTCAAGGTTAACCTATACAATCCTATGGTTTAGATTTTTATTGATATTTTCTCCTTCCATGCAACGTAGTTGTAAGGTGTAAGAATGAATTCATTTTGGAAATCCATCTTTCTGTTGTCTTCAATCTTTTGTACCTACCAAACATTTTGGTGTAGATTTTTCTTAGCAGTATGTCGGCTATGATACCATGTAAATGTGTTGAACCTTCTTAGAATATATATATATAGAAAATACTACACATATTTGAAGAGAGAAATTGAGAAAGAAGAATAAGGAGAGAAAGAATAGAAGAATTCTCATTAACCGTAATGAATAATGAATAATTTACACATGATATGCTCTATATAACTCAATGAATGCACACTAGAGGAGAAAAAATGAATCATAGTGGTGGTATAGAGTGATATGGACACACAACAATAGTTACAAGAGTGAACTTCTACTTATTCTAGTCTCTTCGGCAATTACGGGAGTGAACTGCCACCTAGCTGAGTTAACTAGTCAACCAGTCTTCAGTTAACTGACTGAACATAGTGTAGTGAGGAGTATATAAAGGAATCAAGGGTAATGCACCATCCTAGCGATGACCCCAAGGAAAGAGAAAATTATCATGGTGATGATCCATGTTGGGTATGAGTTATATTCTTTGCATGTGTGTGTGTGTGGGAACGTTAGATATGACAACCGCATCTAACGATCCCTTTTTGCTATTTTTAGCGGATTTTGCTATTTTTAGTAGATGTCTAAATTAAGAATAGAAGTGAATAAACCATCCTAATAATGTATACATTCAGGTTTGATTTACAACGTACAAAGTTCTGTGGCTATAGGTAGGAGTCCATCTTGGCATACCATGCCCTTGGAGCCTGCTTGAGGCCATAAAGGGACTTCTTCAGTCGACATACCAAATATGAGTCCTGCATAAATCCCTGGGGATGCTCTATATATATCTCGTCAGAGAGATCACTGTGAAGAAATGAATTCTTCATATCCATATGATTGAATTCTAGTTCCTTGTCTGCCGCAATGGCAAGTGGCAATCATATGGAATCCATATTCACTATTGGAGTAAAGATATCATCATAGTCAATACCATGCCCTTGCTAAAATCCTTTGGAAACAAGACTAGATTTATATCTACTAATTTGTCCATCCAATACACTCCTTGTCCTGTAGACCCATATGCATGTGATAAGTTTCCTCCTAAAAGGAAGGGAAACCAGATCCCATGTCTGGTTCTTCAGGAGGGAGTTGTACTCCTCCTGCATGGAAGATTCCCAAAAGGGATTTCCAGCAACCTCGCCATAAGACTGTGGATATGAAGAATGAACTAAGAAAAGATGCATGGAGGGAAATGGTTCAATGGCAGTGAGTGCAATAGGAGGCTCCTTGAAATTAGATCGAATCCTCCTAGTATCGACTAGATCACCAGCAAGATCCTCTGCATCTTGAAGAGTAGTATGTGCCCACTTGGGCCTCTGCTATGGCTCTACAACTACATATGGATTCTCTGAATCTGCATCTTACTGTACTGACTCTCTATCTAAATCATCTGAGTCCCATGACTTAGAAATATCGTCAGAAGAATATTCGACATGTGCATTCTCATCATATCATATAGATGTAAGAATGAAGGTTTGTGCATGTGGATACTAAGGTGCATGTGAGACACTTTCCTCAAGTTGGACACTACACTCAATGATGAGTCAGTCTGAGGAAAGATCAATAAGCCTATATCCCTTCACACAGTTAGGGTATCCAACAAAAATACACTCATTTCTTTGTGGATCAAGTGCTTTCCTATTTTCAGAGGTAATTTTGGGTCATGCACGTGAACCAAAAATGTGAAAGTGGGTCACTTATGATTTGAGGTCGCTCCAAGCCTCGTAGGGGGTATTATCCTTGACGGATCTACGAGGAGATATGTTTTGGATTTATGTTTCACAATTAAGTGCTTCAGACCATAGTCTCTGTGGTAGTGACTTTGCATGCAACATGCAAGATGCCATCTCCTTTACAAATCTATTTTTCCACTCAGCAACTTTGTTTTACTGTGGAGTATAGGGAACTGTGTGCTACAACTGAATCCCTGCCTCATGGAAATGATTATGGATCTCATGATTTACATATTCTCCCCCATTATCAGTTCAAATTTTTTTGATCTTGTTTCTAGACTGTGTCTCAACTAGGGCTTTGAAATCTTTTAGGTGTTGAAGAACCTCGGATTTTTGCCTGAGAAAGTGAATCCATGTAAAATATGATAAATCATCAACAAAAATGAGAAAAAAACTCGCTTTGATGATAGATGGATGCAGAAAAGGACCCATAAGTTCACTGTGGATCATATCTAAAGGCACATAAGCTCTCTAAGACTTTCCTTTGTCAAATTTCTTTTGAGAGTGTTTTCTAAGAACACATCCCTCACATACACCCTTGGAGAAATGGATGTCTGGTAGACCATCAACCAATATTTGATTTCTAAGTTGTTTCATGTATCTAAAATTCAAATGTCCAAACCATTTGTGTCATATCCTACTACTTTCATGAGCATGAGTAAGAAGTAAAGAATAATGAGGTTCAATGAATTCATAAAACATATACAATCTAGACTAATTATTTACCTCATCGATTGCAACCCTAGAGTTAGTTTGCAAGTCATATATTTCCATGACATTTGGTGTGGATATGAATTTCTTTCCGGTGCCAGAATTCATCATCTGATACACAGAGGCAAGGTTGATGGAAAGTTCGGGAATGTGCAACACATTCTCGAAGCTTCCATTCGCGAGTTCAATTCTTCCTTTGTTGGTGACTTCGACTGAAGAGTTGTCCCCCATCAGAATAGGAGAAACTTTGCATGCATCCAATGAGAAATATAGTACTTTTTAGGAATCCATGTGATGTGATGCTCCTGAATCTACATTGCAATCATCAGGAGAGGAGTTGATGACAATCAAGGCATGGCTAGAATTGCATATCTTGGGATTATGATCTTCTAGCTTCTTCTTCTTGGCACCCTCGGGGGTGTGATATCTAAGGTTGTTTTGCTGAAGTATTTGAGTCATTAGGTCTATTTTTTTTCTTGCATTCTGATTCTGGATGGAATCCTTTGTGACAATACGTGTATTTCTCCCCTTTTCTCACCTTTTCTCCTTTGGATCCAGAGGCATCGGTGAAGGGTTTTGTGTAACCTTCCTTATTCAGATGTGCTTGAGATTTCCTTTGTCTATATATTTATATTTCTCATATTTATGGCTTGCATCTTTCACAGTAAGTGCATGTGCCTTTGGGCCTTTTATTTGTCCCATGTTATTGAGCTTGGTATGCTCTTGTGTCAGGGATTCGATAAATTCCTCAAAAGAAGGAATATTCCAGGTGGCTCCGGAGGTGAATCTGACTAACTGGAATGTGGACACAAACATACATAATTCAGAACCAATTTTGGAGAGAATGGTGAGAACCATTTTTTTCTCCTCCTTAGATTTATTGACCCCTCAAGAATTGAGTTGCAACAATCAATCCTTGAATTTTGTAAAGAAATATTGGATATTGTCAAAGATTTTTGGATCCAATGTGAGAAATTCCACCTCCATCATGTGTCCCCTCATCTCATCCTATTTTCCAAAGATCCCTTCCAAGGTGGTCTAGGCTTCATTTGGAGTCTACAAGAAGATATGTGAAAAAGGAGATCGGGAGAAATAAGACTGCAAATTGTTGTGAGTGCCTCATCCATTTGATTTAAGTACTTGGATTTTTCTATGGATGATGTTAGTTTTGTATCTGTATTCAAGGTTAACCTATACAATCCTATGGTTTAGAGTTTTATGGATATTTTCTCCTTCCATGCAAAGTAGTTGTAAGGTGTAAGAATGAATTCATTTTGGAAATCCATCTTTCGATTGTCTTCAATCTTTTGTACCTACAAAACATTTTGGTGTAGATTTTTCTTAGCAGTCTGTCGGCTATGATACCATGTAAATGTGTTGAACCTTCTTAGAATATATATATATAGAAAATACTACACATATTTGTAGAGAGAAATTGAGAAAGAAGAAGAAGGAGAGAAAGAATAGAAGAATTCTCATTAACCGTAATGAATAATGAATAATTTACACATGATATGCTCTATATAACTCAATGAATGCACACTAGAGGAGAACAAATGAATCATAGTGGTGGTATAGAGTGATATTGACACACACCAGTAGTTAAAAGAGTGGAATTCTACTTATTCTAGTCTCTTAGGCAATTACGAGAGTGAACTGCCACCTAGCTGAGTTAACTAGTCAACCAGTCTTTAGTTAACTGACTGAACATAGTGTAGTGAGGAGTATATAAAGGAATCAAGGGTAATGCACCAGCCTAGCGATGACCCCAAGGAAAGCACACATTATCATGGTGGTGATCCATGTTGGGTATGAGTTATATTCTTTGCATGTGTGTGTGTGTGGGCGCGTCAGATATGACAACTGCATCTAATGATCCCTTTTTGCTATTTTTAGTGGATTTTTCTATTTTTAGCAGATTTGTAAATTAAGAATAGAAGTGAATCAACCATCCTAAGAATGTATACATTTGGGTTTGATTTACAACGTACAAAGTTCTGTGGCTCTAGGTAGGAGTCCATCCTGGCATACCATGCCCTTGGAGCCTACTTGAGGCCATAAAGGGACTTCTTCAGTTGACAGACCAAATATGAGTCCTGCATAAATCCCTGGGAATGCTCCATATATATCTCGTCAGAGAGATCACTGTGAAGAAATGAATTCTTCATATCCATATGATTGAATTCCAGTATCTTGTCTGCTGCAACGACAAGTGTCAATCATATGGAATCCATATTCACTATTGGAGCAAGGATATCATCATAGTCAATACCATGCACTTGCTGAAATCCTTTGGCAACAAGCTTGGATTTATATCTGCTAATTTGTCCATCCGATACACTCCTTGTCCTATAGACCCATATGCATGTGATAAGTTTCCTCCGAAAAGGAAGGGGAACCAGATCCCATGTCTGGTTCTTGAGGAGGGAGTTGTACTCCTCCTGCATGGAAGATTCCCAAAAGGGATTTCCAACAACCTCGCCATAACACTGTGGATATGATGAATGAACTAAGAAAAGGTGCATGGAGGGAAATGGTTCAATGGTAGTGAGTGCAATAGGAGGCTCCTTGAAATTAGATCGAGTCCTCCTAGTATCGACTGGATAACCAACAAGATCCCCTACATCCTAAAGAGTAGTATGTGCCCACTTGGGCCTCTGCTATGGTTGTACAACTACATATGGATGCTCTGAATCTGCATCTTACTGTACTGACTCTCTATCTAAATCATACGAGTCCTATGAATTCGAAATATCGTCAGAATAATATTCAGCATGTGCATTCTCATCATATCAGATAGGTGTACGAATGAAGGTTTGTGCATGTGGCTGCTAAGGTGCATGTGAGACACTTTCCTCAAATTGGACACTACACTCAATGATGAGTCGGTCTGAGGAAAGATCAATAAGCCTATATCCATTAACACCGTTAGGGTATCCAACAAAAATACACTCAGTTCTTTGTGGATCAAGGGCTTTCCTATTTTCAGAGGGAATTTTGGGTCATGCACGTGAACCAAAAATGTTAAAGTGGGTCACTTCCGATTTGAGGTCGCTCCAAGCCTCGTAGGGGGTCTTATCCTTGACAGATCTATGAGGAGATATGTTTTGGATTTATGTTTCACAATTAAGTGCTTCGGACCATAGTCTCTATGGTAGTGACTTTGCATGCAACATGCAAGATGCCATCTCCTTTAGAGATCTATTTTTCCACTCAGCAACTTTGTTTTACTGTGGCGTATAGGGAACTGTGTGCTACAACTGAATCCCTGCCTCATGGAAATGATTATGGATCTCATGATTTACATATTCTCCCCCATTATTAGTTCAAATTTTTTTGATCTTGTTTCTAGACTATGTCTCAAATAGGGCTTTGAAATCTTTTAGGTGTTGAAAGACATCGGATTTTTGCCCGAGAAAGTAAATTCATGTAAAATGTGAGAAATCATCAACAAAAATGAGGAAAAAGCTCACTTTGATGATAGATGGATGCGGAAAAGGACCCGTAATTTCACTGTGGATCATATCTAAAGGCACATAATCTCTCTAAGACTTTCCTTTGTCAAATTTCTTTTGAGGGTGTTTTCTAAGAACACATCCCTCACATACACCCTTGGAGAAATGGATGTCTGATAGACCATCAACCAATATTTGATTTCTAAGTTGTTTCATGTATCTAAAATCCAAATGTCCAAACCATTCGTGTCATATCCTACTACTTTCATCAACATGAGCAAGAAGTAAAGAATAATTAGGTTCAATGAATTCATAAAACATATACAATCTAGACTGATTATTTACCTCATCGATTGCAACCCTGGAGTTAGTTTGCAAGTCATATATTTCCATGACATTTGGTGTGAATATGAATTTCTTTCTGGTGCCATAATTCATCATCTGATACACAGAGACAAGGTTGATGAAAAGTTTGGGAATGTGCAACACATTCTCGAAGCTTCCATTGGCGAGTTCAATTCTTCCTTTGTTGGTGACTTCGACTGAAGAGTTGTCCCCCATTAGAATAGGAGGAACTTTGCATGCATCCAATGAAGAATATAATACTTTTTAGGAATCTGTGTGATGTGATGCTCCTGAATCTACATTTCAAGCATCAGGAGAGGAGTTGATGGCAATCAAGGCATGGCTAGAATTTCATATCTTGGGATTATGATCTTCTGGCTTCTTCTTCTTGGCACCCTCGGGGGTGTGATATCTAGGGTTGTTTTACTGAAGTATTTGAGTCATTAGGTCTATTTTTTTTTGCTAGCATTCTGATTCTGAATGGAATCCTTTGTGACAATACGTGTATTTCTGCCCTTTTCTCGCCTTTTCCCCTTTGGATCCAGAGGCATCGGTGAAGGGTTTTGTGTAACCTTCCTTCTTCAGATGTGCTTGAGATTTCCTTTTGTATATATCTTTATATTTCTGATATTTATGGCTTCCATCTTTCACAGTAAGTGCATGTGCCTTTGGGCCTTTTATTTGTCCCATGTTGTTGAGCTTGGTATGCTCTTGTGTCAGGGATTCGATAAATTCCTCAAGAGAAGGAATATTCCAGGTGGCTCCGGAGGTGAATCTGACTGAATGGAATGTGGACATGAACATACATAATTCAAAACTAAGTTTGGAGAGAATGGTGAGAACCATTTTTTTCTCCTCAGATTTATTGACCCCTCAAGATTTGAGTTGTGACAATCAATCCTTGAATTTTGTAAAGAAATATTGGATATTGTCGAAGATTTTTTGATCCAATGTGAGAAATGCCACCTCCATCATGTGTCCCCTCATCTCATCCTATTTTCCAAAGATCCCTTCCAAGGTGTTCTAGGCTTCATTTGGAGTCTACAGGAAGATATGTGAAAAAGGAGATCTGGAGGAATAAGACTGCAAATTGTTGTGAGTGCCTCATCCATTTGATTTAGGTACTTGGATTTTTCTATGGATGATGTTAGTTCTATATCTGTATTCAAGGTTAACCTATACAATCCTATGGTTTAGAGTTTTATGGATATTTTCTCTTTCCATGCAAAGTAGTTGTAAGGTGAAAGAATGAATTCATTTTGGAAATCCATCTTTCCATTGTCTTCAATCTTTTGTACCTACAAAACATTTTGGTGTAGATTTTTCTTAGCAGTCTATTAGCTATGATACCATGTAAATGTGTTGAACCTTCTTAGAATATATCTATATAGAAAATACTACACATATTTGTAGAGATAAATTGAGAAAGAAGAAGAAGGAGAGAAAGAATAGAAGAATTCTCATTAACCGTAATGAATAATGAATAATTTACACATGATATGCTCTATATAACTCAATGAATGCACACTAGAGAAGAAAA
>JASDQU010711534.1:1641-14498 GCA_032191745.1 Picea mariana
CAGAGTGGGGGAGGGAGGGAGAGATAAAGAGATGGATGAGGGGGATTGTGACATCCCCAAAAATAAATTATTTTCAAAATTCAAAAATTGTTGGAAAACTATTCCATTTTTAGTAAATTCAAATTTGGAATTTTTTTTCCATTTATGGAAATTTCGAATTTCAAATTTGATAAATTGTAATTAATTATTATGATTGTTGGGAAGAGACTTGATTTGACCTGACTAAATTTTTTACTATGACACTTGTATGTAAACAAAACATTATTTTATTTATTGCAGGAGGACAAATGGGACAGCCATGTTAAATTTAGCTGACCATGACTCCATGAGTGGGGAACATGTTGGAACTACCTCTAGGTTGATTGTTACAAGTGGAAAATGAAGGATATGGCCATTGGCAGCCCCTGAAAATCAGGGATTTAGAAAGATACGAAAATTCCCAAGGGATAGAAAAAGACCTAGGCGGAAAAGATTTGATTAATAAATAACATATGTGAGGAGGCAAGACGCTACCTAGTATGTGGGGAAAGTAGACTACGAGTTTTCTTGTTGTTATGAACACTACAGATTTAGTGTGAGGCAAGAGGAGTCTGCTAAAAACTTAAAGACATTGTTGAAGGAGATTCCAAGTTTTCCCTCATGGATTCATGGTCAGGCTAAGGGGTGAATCAGGCAGGTGACTTGACTGCCTTGTTCTACGATTGGGAGGAACGTGGCTATTCCATTCATCGTTTCGACAACTTTATTCAGATATGTCTAATTACCCCTACTTTGTTCAATGTTAATATAATTATTGTTTGATAGAATACAGTGGTATAAATTTGGGTGAATAAAAGAACTTATACAAGAAAATGGTTCTGTCACAAATGGGCTGAATTGTAGGACAGACATTACAGGTTTAACTGTAGGTATCGATCAAAAGTGTAATTACATCCCGGTTAAGTACAAAATTTAATTATGGATATTTTCATTTGTATTAAAGAACATTGTTCAACCGGTAATGATAACCTCTACCAGTTATGTACTGTACTTGAAACAAAGAAAGTATTTCCTGTATAGTAGATCATCTATGAATCTGTGCAAAGAGTTGTTTCCTTCGAAAGAGAAATCGAAACTTGTATATCTGCATCCACTTTCTAGGCACATAGTCATTTCCCGTCAGGAACAATAAGTTATTTATATGTTTGCAGTTATATACATGTACATATCTAAGCACTGTAATTATTTATACTCATGTGTTTACATATAGCCTTATGTCTTGAATTCAACACAAAATCTTGAATAATTAGGTAGTAAATTAACAAGTCTACCTACATATAGTTATAAAATACCACAAGGGATTGAATCCAGGAAATGTGAATTTGCACCAGCACATTCGTAAAAGATCCGTTACATACTACTATACTACTATGCAGGGAAATTTTAATGAAAGCAACGAAATATTTAGGAATTCTAGAATTTAGACAGTATCACATTAAACAAATTGAGATCGAAATTATAGAACCAGATTGAAAAAAGAAAGAAAAATTATGAATTTAGGAAATAGGAAAACGAAGCTCTTTTAAATCTTTATTTCATAGCCGGACAATCACAATACATATTGACTTTAGTACTTCTTAAGAAAATGGATATTGAGACCTTACACAGAGGTCATGACATTGTATAATCGAAAACGGAGTTCAGTTTTTAACCCATTATATATTAATTTGTACAAGTCTAAAACTGACGCAGACTGTGTCCCTTTGTCAAATACTGAGTTTCAATATAAGACAAAGAAAAACTAGGGTTGAACCCTTACTCAAGGAATACAGGAATTTGGTACAAGAATAATGTACTTATTTATTATAAGAGATTGGTAACAGAAGAAACATCTCCTCGATGCTTCTAGAACCTGTAGGGTGGAGTCGTAGGAGTGATGGGCTCATAACTCTATTACCTTTTTTGTCGGAAGGTAGGAGAGGGTATCCAGATTTTGTGTGGAATGAAACCCTGAAACAAAGGCATACCCTATAATTAGTAACGTGTTATATGAAGAAATATAATGAAAATTACCAACATGCTAATAGCTAATTATTACACAATATCTTCCAGGGGGAGACTCATCTTTTGACATATAGGCTCGTTTTTCTCTCTATGTCTTTTTGTTTGATAGTTGGAGAGACGCCCAGGCCAAGGGAGGATGGCATACGAATTCCCTGGTGGTTACCTCGCATCAACAAGGCCACCATTAGTGTGTTATACCCAATCTTGAAGAGCAAAATCTTACAAGAGGGAAAACCTTTAGCAATCAATGAAATTAAATAAAATGAATTAAATGACAGGGCTAGTCTTTGTTTAACATGCAAACGACCCAATCCGTGAGGTACGATGACCCATGTTAATATTTACAAACCGAATAGATACTATTTTTTTTAACCGTCGAAACTGTTCCACAATACAGGGTTTGAAATGAAGTACCATGGTCAATACAAAGATTACATATCTAGACTCGAGAGGTCGCATTTCACCTATAATATTATTAAAATAAGGAAACTTGGATTTGAGTATCATTCGACGAAGGAAATACGCATACTATAGTCCTTTCAGGCTATACAAAGATGTATCCTTTCAAGGACTTAAAATACTGCAAGGTCGCTTCCTAGGGTTTGTATGAGAACACCCTGAATGAATTTCTTTATACCAGAACGTATTCTAACTTCCTGTGTGATGGTCAGTTAAGACTCGAAGGGATATTATAGACGAGTGGGTTCATCTGGTCGCAAAGAGAAAGAAAAAGAGGTAGTGTAGAGTGTACGCATAGAGTTGTTTTTGGTAAATAACTACTTAGGATTTCAATAATGGACCTCGACACACAACCACAGGGTAAGAACGAGAATAAAATATCGACTGTAAGACTCATTGAAAAACCCCAAGTTGTTGTTCTCTCATGAATCTTACTGGAACAACCCTCTGATATTTGAACGAGGAGTTGGGATGCCATGACTTCCGAGAGTGCAGAGTTGAAAACAAACAAAAGGGTATAAAAATCCACAGAAAATAGAGGAAGGGTTTCATTATAAAATTTAGTGCCGAAGTATCTTAGGAGCCAGTGATAAAGGGAAATATATGTAAACTCTGCAATTAAGAAAGCTACAGAATACAATGACCTCCAACATAATAAGCCTCCAGAGAGCCCGTGCTACTGCCAAATATATATATATATATATATATATATATATATATGGTGAGAGAACTTACCAGGGAGGCGACCCTTGTCTTTTGGTTACTGAGTAATGTTTCCCTCAGACCAAAGTTTCCTTCCACTCTAGAGAAACATTACACAGATTCATTTTTGTACTGCCCACAATGGCAAGAAATGATTCACGTAACCCTAAGAGAAGGAGGCACTTTCAGTGTAAATGCTTAGGATATCGGGTTGAGTTAAGCCATTTTCTAGAGCGCACTTGGCACGATGAGACTAGAGGGAGGTCTGAGGGAAGGACCATCGTAACTGGTAGACTTAGGACCCTTCATTAAATGTAGGGCAGGGACCTTAAATTACCTTTGAGACTCATACTCCACTCCTAACTACCAGAAGGGTGAGTTTGATGACAGTCTTTTCGATAAGTGGCTAAGTCATGTAGAGTTTAGTGCAAACTTGTTCTTCCCCGGTTAGACTATTGTAGTTGACTTGTGTTTATGATGTTTAGTTAAGTCTAAATACAACCTCGTGCACCAACATAGGAAATTAATAGATTGAAGGAGACTTAGGACTACACATCCTAGGTGTACTCTTAGATATCTATACATCAGTTAAATAACAATAGTATTAGATATGTGTTGGAGGAAGGAAAGAACTTTTGGAAGGTTACTCTATTCAAGTTTTTAATTATTCTAATTGTCATCATACGACAGAGGGATTATAACTCTAAAATCAAAAGGGACATCCAATTTAATCAAATGAAACAATTTTTTTTTATGTCAAAATAGAGGTTTATTACATATGGTATCAGAGAAAATTTTACAACATTGGGCCTGGAACAAGGCCACATTAATTTCTTAGCATATATGTTACTTATGAAAAAACTAATAAACCTTTATTGTTACAAACAAAAAACCTTTTATGTTTTGTGTTAATCATGGCATCACAAGATGACGGGGAAATCAGAATTGATGGGAATCCTGAACAGAGACTTCTTAAAAATCAGAGACAAAATAGTGAAGGAAGATCACCTACTGAAGTTTTGGAAACAATGAGGAATCTCATCGTTGAACTGTAGTTTTTCAAAGCTGACAATGAAAAACTAAAGATAGCTCAACAAGAACAACATGAAATAAATGAATTCCTGCTACACAAAATAGTGAAAAAGAAAAGTCCAAAGGACGATAATAACAACGAAGAAGTTAGCAAGAGAGCTTCCCAGAGATCTAGACCTGAAACAAAAAAAGGGAGACAGTTCGTCTGAAGGGACACCTTTAGCTAAGGACAAAACAAAAATAGACATAAAGAGAAAACAAGTAGACCACCTTGAAGGAGAATTCAAAAAAATTAAACCAGCTACCTTTCATGGAGAATCCATAACAGGAGAAGAGGTTGAGGCATGGTTACTAGACATCAAAAGTTACTTCTAGATATATAACTATTCTAGAAATATGAAGGTTGGAATGGCCATATACAATCTGAAAGGGAAGGCCAACATTTGGTGGCAAAACCTAAAATTGGCCAAGGGCATAAAGGAGAAACAGATGGAATGGTCTGACTTTAAGAAGTATTTCATGAAGTAATACATATCTGAAAGCTACTATGAAAGGAAAACAAAATAATTTTACGAGTTAAGACTTGGACATATGACAATGGAGGACCTCATCAATAAATTCTTAGAATTACTAAGGTTCGTGCCTTACATCCGGGAGGATAAGGTAAAAATCCAGCGATTCTTAAGTTGTTTACCACAGTCCTACAGGGACAAAATTGAGTTTGACAACCCCAAATCCTTGAGTGAAGTGTTTAGGAAAGCACAAATGTGCTACGATCAGTATAAATAGGGGGCAGAGTTTCCCAAATCCTAGAAGGATAAAAAACAAGATTGAATGAACCAGCGAAAGAAGGGATACCAACCAGCTCCTTATCGAAATGCAGCAAAAACCTTTTAGAGAAGATATTTTTACTCCAACCATCTGAATACGCAAGGCAGTGGTAAACTGGTAAATATGGGAACAAAGAAGTTTGGGGATAGCCCCCGCGAACCATTAAAGTGTAGGGAATGTGGAGAACCTCGCCTAAGGAGGAACTGCCCATGTTTAAGTTCAGCAAACATAACTGGTGTTCAAAATTTGCAGGAAGCCTTGACAGTGGGAGACGTGGCCCAAAGCCTACATCAGATAAATGTAGCCATAGACGAACGACAAGCTCACCACCAATCCTCTGTGGTAGAAATTGAAGGTAAAATCAATAACACTCGAATTTCTATTTTAATTGACCCTGGAGATACATTAAGTTATATTACTACTGAGGTAGTAGAGTCAAATAAACTTAAGAAACTGAAGCACGCAAAATCATGGATGGTACAACTAGCAACATGAACTAAAAGGAAAGTAGTTGACTTTATTTATGATTTTGAGTTCATCTTAGATGGTCAAAACACATGAGAAAATATGAACATCCTACCATTGGGATCTTATGATATGATTATCGGGATGGATTGGTTGGAAGAGCACAAAGCGGTACTGGATTGTTATACAAAGAAACTTAACTATAAATATGATTATGTCACTACTAGAACAGCCCAAGGTATACCAAAACCTGTATCTGTTAGACAAGTTTCACAGACGCAATTCAAGAAATGTATGAGAAAGGGATGTCAAGTTTATGCCATCCAAGTAATGACTCTGTTAATAAAGGAAGATAAGCCAAAGTTGGAAGATTTTGTTGTTCTACATGAATTCAAAGACATGTTTGTGGATGAGATACTGTAATTACCTCCTAGGAGGGAAATAGAATTCTCCATACAACTGCTACCTAGTTCAGCCCCTATCTCAAGAGCACCTTACCGAATGAGGATACTAGAGTTGACAGAATTAAAAATACAATTATAGGAATTGTTGGACAAAGAGTATATCAGACCGAGTGTTTCACCATGGAGGGCACCCGACCTCTTTGTAAAAAAGAAATATGGCACTCTAAAGCTTTGTATCGATTATAGACAATTGAATAAAATGACTATTAATAACAAGTACCCCTTACCTAGGATAAATGACTTGTTCGATCAAGTAGGAAGGGCCAAGATCTTTTTGAAATTGGACTTACGATCAGGTTATCATCAAGTTAGAATAAAGGATGAAGATATAAGAAAAACAAATTTTTGAACAAGATATGGACACTACGAATTCGTAGTCATACCCTTCAGACTCTTCACGCACCAACCACATTCATGTGTCTGATGAACAATATTTCCAGTCAGTACTTGGACAAGTTCGTACTAGTATTTAACGACGATATTCTGGTCTATTCTAAAACGGAGGAAGAACATGAAGAACACTTAAGAATAGTTCTTCAAACGTTGAGGAAACACAAATTGTTCGCCAAATTTGATACGTGTGACTTTTATCAAAAGAAAATACAATATCTAGTACATGTAATTTCAACAGAAGGCATTGTCATAGACCCTGAGAAAATAATATCCATCATGGAATGGCTAATACCTAAGGATGTAGCAGATATCTGGTCATTCATGGGAATCACCGAATATTATCGTAGATTTATAGAAGGGTTTTCAAAGAAAGCATACCCGATCACATCATTACAAAAGAAAGGGACCAAGTTTAATTGGTCACAGAAGTGTCAAGACAGTTTCAACAAGCGAAAAGAATTATTGACAACTGCACTCGTATTGAAGGTAGAAGATCTAGATAAAGGCTTTACCGTATGTTTTGATGCAAGTAAAGAAGGACTATGTGGTGTTCTAACGTAGGAAGGACAAGTGATTTGTTATGAGTCTCGGAAATTAAAAGAACATGAGCGAAATTATGTCACACATGACTTAGAATTGGTAGTGGTAATACACATCTTAAAAATGTGGCGACACTACATAATGGGAAGAAAATTTCTACTATTGATGGATAATAGTGGGGTGAAATATCTTTTTAGCCAACCAAATATTAATGCAAGGAAAGCAATATGGCTAGCCTTCTTGAGGGAATTCGACTTTGAGGTCATACATATCAAGGGTAAGGAAAATAAGGTGGAATATGCTTTAAGCAGAAGAGTCCATGGGTTATTTGAGATAAATATCAGCAGGGAGGAAATTGATATGGAACAAATAATAAGGACAACATGTATTAAACGATGAAATTTACACTAAGATAATGGAAGAATTACAAAACAACACCGCAAACTCAGATAAACTATTTCTGAGTATCGACAAGAAGGGACTATTATGATTTAAAGAGAGACTTTACATACCAGATTCAATAGAGTTAAAGTTAATAGTCTTGGACGAAGTGCATAAGAAACCCTATTCTGGTCATCCAGGATACTAGAAAACGATAACAATACATAGAAAACTATTTTACTGGCCTAATATGAAGGGAGAAACAATAGAATACTTAGCTAGGTGCTAAGATTGTCAACAGGTTAAGGCCGAACACTAGCATCCAATCGGCCTATTACAACCATTACCAGTGCCAGAATGGAAATGGGAGACCATATCGTTGGACTTTATAACATGTTTTCCTAAAACTCAGAAACAAAATGATTCTATTATGGTTTAATCGATAAACTCAGTAAGTCTGCACACTTTAATCATGTGAAATATACTTTTAAAGCTATAAAAATAGTTGAAATATTTATCAAAGAAATTTTTAGACTGCATGGTATTCTTAAAATGGTGATCTCAGATAGAGACATAAAATTTAAGTCCACTTTTTGGAAAGAATTATTTGCAGGGATAAACACTAATTTGAATTTCAGCACAAGTTACCATCCACAAACAGATGGACAGACCGAACGAACAAATCAGATCATAGAAGATATTCTCCACATGTACGTAAGAACAAAATAGAGTAAGTGGGAAGACTACCTGTACTTGGAAGAATTCGCATATAACAATGGGTACCAAACTTTAGCTAAATTGAGCCCCTTCGAGATACTGTATGGAAGAAAGTGTACGACTCCAATTAGCTGGGACAACTTGGTTGACAGAATTATGGTTGGACCAGAGATGCTCCAAGAAATGGAGAATAGGGTAAGAAAGGTACAACAGAAGTTAAAGGAAGCACAGGGCAGGCATAAGAGCTATGCAGACCAGAAAAGGAGACACTTGGAATTTCAAGTGGGAGACCATGTTTATTTGAAAGTCAAAGCCAGAAAAAGTTCATTGAAGTTAGGAAACTGTGCCAAGATGGCATCCATGTTTTGTGGTCCCTTCGAGATACTAGCTCGAATTAGACCCGTAGCATACCAACTTTCACTTCCAGCTAATTTAAAAATTCATAATGTGTTTCATGTTTCCTTGTTGAAAAATTATGTCCATGACCCTACTCATATGATCGAATGGAGCTTGGTGAAAGTGGAACTAGAAGGTGAGTTCCAAGAGGAACCCCTGCGCATTCTGGACTGGAGAGAAATAACACTTCGGAGCAGAACTATCGCTCAAGTAAAAGTGCAATGGAAGCACTTTAGTTCTAAGGAGGCCACTTGGGAGTTGGAGAGAGATTTGAGAAAAAATCATCCAATCCTATTCCAAGAAAGGAACAAACATTGAGGACAGTGTTTTATTTAAGGGGTAAAGGATGTGACATCCCCAAAAATAAAGTATTTTTGAAATTCAAAAATTGTTGGAAAACTATTCCATTTTTAGTAAATTCAAATTTGGAAAAAAATTTCCATTTATGGAAATTCCGAATTTTGAATTTGATAAATTGTAATTAATTATTATGATTGTTGGGCAGAGACCTGATCTAACCTGACTAACTATTTGACTATGACACTTGTATGTAAACAAAATATTATTTTATTTTTTGTAGGAGGACAAATGGGAAAACCATGTTAAATTTTGTTGACCATGACTCCATGAGTGGGGAACATGTTGGAACTACCTCTGGGCTGATTTTTACAAGTGACAAATCAAGGATTTGGCCATTGGCAGCCCCTGAAAATCAGGAATTTAGAAAGCTGCGAAAATTCCCAAGGGAGGGAAAAGACCTAGGCATAAAATATTTGATTGATAAATAGCATATGTGAGGAGGCAAGACGATGTCTAGTATGCGGGGAAAGGAGACTATGAGTTTTCTTGCTGTTATGAACACTACTGATTTAGTATGAGGAAAGAGGAGTCTCCTTAAAACTAAAAGACATTCTTAAGGACGATATTCCAAGTTTTCCCTCATGGATTCATGGTCAGGCTAGGGGATGAACCAAGCAAGTGACTTGGCTGCCCTGTTCTACGGTTGGCAGGAACGTGGCTCTTCCATTAGTCATTTCGACAAATTTATTCAGATATGTCTAATTACCTCTACTTTGTTCAATGTTAATAGAATTATTGTTTGATAGAATACAATAGTATAAATTTGGGTGAATAAAAGAACTTATACAAGAAAATGGTTCTATCGCAAATGGGTTGAATTGTAGGACATGCCTTACAGGTTTAACTATAGGTATCGATCAAAACTATCATTACATCCTGGTTAAGTACAAAATTTAACTATGGATATTTTCATCTCTATTAAAGAACATTGCTCAACTGGTAATGAGAACATCTACCAGTTATGTACTATACTTGAAACAAAGAAATTATTTACTGTATAGTAGATCGTTTATGAATATGTGCAAAGAGTTGTTTCCTTCGAAAGAGAAATTGAAACTTGTATATCTGCATCCACTTTCTGGGCACATAGTCATTTCTCGGCAGGAACAATAAGTTATTTATATGTTTGCAGTTATATACATGTACATATCTAAGCACTGTAATTATTTATACTCATGTGTTTACATACAACCTTATGTCTTGAAGTCGGCACAAAATCCCGAATAATTAGGTAGTAAATTAACAAGTCTACCTACATATAGTTATAAAATACCACAAGGGCGATTGAATCCAGGAAATGCGAATTTGCACCAGCGCATTCGTAAAAGATCTGTTACATACTACTATACTACTATGCAGGGAAATTTTAAAGAAAGAGACATATTATTTAGGAATTCTAGAATTTAGAGAGTTTAACATTAAACAAATCAAGATTGAAATTATAGAACCAGATTGGAAAAAGAATGAAAAATGACGAATTTAGGAAATAGGAATACGAAGCTCTTTTAAATCTTTATTTCGTAGCCGGACAATCACAATACATATTGACTTTAGTACTTTTTAAGAAAATGGATATTGAGACCTTACACAGAGGTCATGACATTGTATAATCGAAAACAGAGTTCGTTTTTTAACCCATTATATATTAATTTGTACAAGTCCAAAACCACCGCAGATTGCATCCCTTTGTCAAATACCGAGTTTCAATATAAGACGAAGAAAAACTAGGGTTGAACCCTTACTCAACCAATACAGGATTTTGGTACAAGAATAATGTACTTATTTATTATAAGAGATTGGTAACAGAAGAAATATCTCCTCGATGCTTCCAGAATCTGTAGGGTGGAGTCGTAGGAGTGATGGGCTCGAAACCCGATTATCTTTTTCGCCGGATGGTAGGAGCAAGTATCCGGATTTTGCATGGAATGAAACCCTGAAACAAAGGCATACCCTGTAATTAGTAACATGTTATATGAAGAAAGATAATGAAAATTACCAACATGCTAATAGCTAATTATTGCACAATATCTTCCAGGGGGAGACTCATCTTTAGACATACAAGCTCGTTTTTCTCTCTGTGTCTTGTCATTTGATAGTTGGAGAGATGATTGGGCCAAGGGAGGATGGCATAGGAATTCCATGATGGTTACCTCGCATCAACAAGGCCACCATTAGTGTGTTATACCCAATCTTGAAGAGAAAAAACTTACAAGAGGGAAAACCTTTAGCAATCAATGAAATTAAATAAAACGAATTAACCGATAGGGAAAGTATTTCTTTAAAATGCAAACGACCCAATTCGTGAGGTACGATGACTCATTTTAATATTTACAAACCAAACAGGTACTATTTTTTTTAACCGTCGAAATTGTTCCACAATATAGCGTTTGAAATGCAGTACCACAATCAATACAAAGATTACATATCTAGAATTGAGAGGTCACATTTCACCTATAGTATTATTAAAATAAGGAAACTTGGATTTGAGTATCATTCGACGAAGGAAATATGCAGACTATAGTCCTTTCAGGCTATACACATATGTAGCCTTTCAAGGAGTTAAAATATTGTAAGGTCGCTTCCTAGGGTTTATATGAGAATACTGTGAATGGATTTCTTTATACCAGAATGTATTCTAACTTCTTGTGTGATGGCCAGTTAAGAGTTGGAGGGAGTGTATAGACGAGTGGGTTCATTTGGTCACAAAGAGAAAGAACAAGAGGAAATGTAGAGTGTACGCATAGAGTTGTTTCTGGTAAATAACTACTTAGGCTTTCGATAATGGACCTCGACACGCAACCACAGGGTAAGAACGAGAAGAAAATATCAACTCTAAGACTCATTGAAAAACCCTAAGTTGTCGTTCTCTCGGGAATCTAACTAGAAAAACCCTCTGATAGTTGAACGAGGAGTTGGGATCCCATGACTTCGAAGAGTGCCGAGTCGGAAACAAGCAAAAGGGTATAAAAACCCACAGAAAACAAAGGAAGGGTTTCAATATAAAATGAAGTCTCGAAGTATCTTATGCGCGAGGGATAAAGGGAAATATATGTAAAATTTGCAATTAAGAAAGCTACAGGATACAATGACCTCCAACGTAATAAGCCTTCGGAGACCCCACGCTACCACCAAAAAAAAATATACATATTTCCGGTGAGAGAACTTACGAGGGAGACGACCCTTGTCTTTTGGTCGCTGAGTAACATTTCCCTCGAACAATAGTTTCCTTCCACTCCAAAGAAACATTACATAGAGTCATTTTTGGAGTGCCCACAATGGCGGGAAATGATTTACCTAACCCTAAGAGAAGGATGCGCTTTCATTGTAAATGCTTAGGATATGGGGTTGAGTTAAGCCATGTGCTAGAGTGCACTTGGCACAACGAGATTAGAGGTTGGTCTAAGGGAAGGACCATCGTAACCGGTACACTCAAGACCCTTCATTAAATGCAGGGAAGGGACATTAAATTACCTCTAACGTTCACACTCCACTCCTAACTACCAGAAGGGAAAGTTTAATGAGAGTCTTTTCGAGAAGTGGCCAAGTCATGTCGAGTTTAGTGTGAACTGGTTCTTCCCCAGTTAGACTATTGTAGTTTCATTGTGTTGATGATGTTTAGTTAAGGCTAAATACAGCCTTGCGCGCCAACATAGGAAATTCATAGATTGAAGGAGACTTAGGACTACACATCCTAGGTGTACTCTTAGATATCTATACGTTGGTTAAATAACAATAGTATTAGATACGCATTGGAGGAAGGAAAACACTTTTGGAAGGTTACTCTGTTAAGTTTTTAATTAGTCTAATTGTCATCATACGACAGAGGGATTATACCTCTAAAATCAAAAGGGACATTCGATTTAATGAAATGAAACAATTTTTTTTTTATGTCAAAATAGAGGTGTATTACAAGGACGAGAGAAAGATAGAGGGGTGGGAGGGAAGGAGAGAGGAGACAAGAGAGAGAGAGGAGGGAGGAAAGGAGAGAGAGAGAGAGATAGGAGGGAGGGAAGGAGAGAGAGATTGAGAGTGTGCACACATGAGAGAGAGCGAGTTGGAAGAGGAAGCACGTGC
>JASDQU010711534.1:17373-27729 GCA_032191745.1 Picea mariana
AGAGAGAGCGAGAGGGATAGAGGGGGGGTTGGAGAGGAGGAGTGAGAAAGGGAGAGAGAGAGTTAGAGAGAGAGGGAAGGGCGGGAGGGAAGGAGAGGGAGAGGGAGATAGGTATGGAGGGGTAGAGAGACTGAAACAACAAATATATATATATATATATATATAGAGAGAGAGAGAGAGAGAGAGAGAGAGACTAGGGGTGTGAGAGAGAGAGATGGGAAGGAGGGTGAAATGTTGTGAGAAAAAGAGCGAAAGAGGGAGGGGGCTTGAGGGGGAAACAGTGAGAGAGAGAGATGGGAGGGAGGGTGAAATGTTGTGAGAAAATGAGCGAAGGAGGGAGGCGGAAACAATGAGAGAGAGAGAGAAGAGAGAGAGCGAAGGAGAGAGAGAGAGAGAGGGTGGGGGTTGGGGAACGAGGTAGATCAATAGAGAGAGGGAGGGAATTGGAGAGAGACAAAGTGGGAGAGAGAGAGAGAGATAGGGGGGGATGAAGAGATAGAAAGAGAGAGAGACAAAGAAAGAGTGGGGGAAATACTAATGGAGGGAGTGGGGAGAGACAAGGAATGAGAGAGAGTGAGAGGGAGAGAGAGGGGGGTGGAGAGAAGGAACGACAGGGGGGGAGGGTATGAGAGAGGGGACGGCAGAGCAAGAGAGAGGTGGGCAGGGATGAAAGGAGAAAGAGAGAGATACAGAGGGAGGGATAGGGGAGAGAAAAGGAGCAAGAGAGAGGAAGAGGGAGAGAGAGGGGGGTTGGAGAGAAGGATAAAAAAAAGGGAGGGACAAAGAGAGAGAGAGAGAGAGAGAGAGAGAGAGGTAATTTTATTACTTAATATAATCATATTTTCCTTTTAATAAATATATGTGTTTTCTTACCATTATTCATATCTTTTAAAAATATATTTTTATAAGTTATTATAACATTAGAGTGTATGTTAAATCCTCGAAGGCCACAAAGAAATGGAGATACACCTCCTACGCACACATGTGTGTTTATATGAACATTGAAAAGAGGTTACCAGGATCCATTGCTCTGGAATATCATGATGAGGAATTACTGCAAACAGTTGACTATGACAACATCTCGTTCAGATGCAGAAAATGCCATGAGCATGGGCACCTTTTCAGGTTTTCCCCCCTCAACACACCAAGCAAGGATGGAAACCCAGAAGTAAACAAAAACAAAGATGGCTTCATCCAGGCACCAGGAAAGCACAAAGAAGGAGGCAGAAGACCAACATCCGAGCCCAATAAGGAGCCAACCTCAAGGAACCAAATTGAGATTCTGCAACAACATCCACAGAGCATGGAATCCTCATAGGCCCCACCTATAGATAAAACACCCTAGAAACTAGAGAAAGGGAAAGCAAAGGAAGCCCCAGGTTAGACCCAAACCATTCCTCCACCCAGCTCTAAGACCACATCCTTAGAACCCTCAAAAATTGGAGACGGGGACGTAGAAATGGATCTAGATGAGAAAGACCTCGCAGGCGTTGACCTGGAGCACCTAGAACACGCCTATTGGCACCATAAACTATATACCATTCTTCCAGACTAGCTGAGAGAATTCCACAAGATCTTCCTCAACTCATCAGCAAGCTCCACCGCTAGATCTAGTGTGGGCTTAGGAATACAAGGAAACATGCAGAAAGAACAACACAAATCTCATAAAGATGAAAAGAAAAGAGGAAGAAAATCTAGCAGAAAGTTGATCCAAGAGATATTGAAATTTATGGATAAATCAAGTCAGATACATCTCATATCTGACATCTTTCCCTCCCTCCCCTCCCAATCCTCTTCATGAAGATCATATCTTGGAATATAAGGCGACTCAATGGTCATAGTAAGAATAAGTTACTACGGGACATGATCATAGAAGAAAAACCAAACATAATGATGCTCCAAGAAACAAAATGTGTAACTGAAGAAATGGACAAGCTTCTCCCTCGCTGTTGGAAGCAAGGGAAAGGAATCTACACGGTGACCATGGGTGCAGCAGGGGGACTGGAAATTCTTTGGAACCCAAGCTCAGTCACCCTGGAAAATGTTTTCACAACCAAATGGTCCATCTTTGTTTCCTACCGACTCCTCGGCTCTAATAAATCTGGATACCTAACAAATGTCTATGGACCAACCACATCAAGGGATAAACATGTCGTCTTAAGAAGTCTAGAGAACATAACCACCTTAACTAGGGGGAACAGGTGAATCCTAGGAGGCGATTTCAACATGATTTGTAATCTGGATGAGAAGAGAGGAGGAACGCACCATCTTGAAGCAAATCTAGTGGAATTTCAGAGCCAAATTGATAACTTAGGCCTAATTGGCATAAAAACTTCCAATGGTACATTCACTTGTATGAATCTAAGAACTGGATCTCATCAGATAGCTTGCAGTTTGGACCTCTTTATTCTCTCTGATTCTCTTATGTTGGAAGGAACAACTCTGGAAGTGCACATTCTTGATATCTATGTGTCGGATCAATGGCCTATCCAACTTTGGCTGGACATTCCCGTAACTCTAGGACAAAAACCCTTTAGGCTGGAATTTTCTCAATCACCCGGACTTCCAACAAAACGCCCACACTTGGTGGAGGGAGGCGACAGTTCCACACGACTCCAAGATGTACAGGTTCCGGCAGAAACTCAAAAACTTCAAACATAAGCTCAAGACTTGGAACAAACTAACCTTCAACAATATCTTTGAGGCTCAAAAGAAACTAACAGACAAAATGGGCATAATACAAATCCAAATCTCGGAGCTAAGATTATCTGAGAACCTCAAAACACAGGAAGCGACAATAAGACAAAAGCTAGAGGAAAGAAAGGCCCAAGAAGACATATTGTGGAGACAGAAATCACACATCTAATGGCTCAAGGAGGGCGAAAGAAACACCAATTTCTTTCATAGTTCTACCATTCAAGGGAGCCATGCCAACCACATCACTCAGTTACTCACATAAAATGGGAAAACCCTTAACACCCATGAGGATCTAGAAGAGGAGTTGGTCACCTATTATCAAAATCTCTTGATGGAGCCGCAGAGGGACAGATCACAAGCCATCGCCCAGGTCATGCAACACATATCCTCTCTAGTCACAGGGGAACAAAATGCAACCTTGGTATGGCCCATCATGCTCAAGGAAGTAGATCAGTCTCTCTAGGATACCCCCAAAGGTAAAGCCCCGAGATCGGATGGATTCATTGCAGTATTCTTTTGTCATTGTTGGAAAATGATCAGAGAGGAGGTGTGGGAGATCATCAAAGACTCTAGACTCTCAGGTCAATTCCTCCCTACCCTTAATGTTACTTTCCTCACCCTTATTCCCAAAGAAGAGCTAGTTAATCACCCTAAGCAGTTCCGATTGATCACCCTCTGCAACGCCATTTACAAGCTCTTAACCAAGGTGATAGAAATGAGACTCAATCCTATCCTCCCCTTAATTATTTTGCCAGAACAATCAAGGTATGTGGAGGGAAGACAAATATTGGACAACATCATCCTAGCACATGAATTTATCCATTATTTACAGAAGACTCACACTCTAGGTATGCTCCTAAAACTGGACCTTTCTAAATTTTTTGACAATTTAAGTTGGGACTATATGTGTTATGTGCTCCAAACCTTTGGTTTTTCCCCCTTCTAGGTAGATTGGATCCTGAATCTCACCTCCTATGCTTTCTTTTCAATCCTCATCAGCGGAGTCCCTTCTTGCCCTTTCTCTCCCACCAGAGGAATCAGGAAAGGTAATCCTCTGTCCTTGTTACTCTTCGTTATCATGGCATAAGGTCTCAGTCTCTTTATCGAGGATGTTGTAGCAAACAATACACTAAAAGGACTACCCTTGCATGGCATCATTCCTCCGATCTCTCACAACCAATTTGTCGATGATACTCTGATGATGGAATCCCCCATTGTCCATTAGGCCCATACAATCCTCTCCATTATTCATACCTTCTGTGAGGCTTCTCCAATGGACATCAACAAGGACAAGTCCTAGATATTCTTTTTCAACACATTGTTGTCGATTCAACTCCACATCATAGAAATCTTGGGTTTCACTTGAAGCTCCCTTCTGTCCAAATACCTTGGTATCCCCCTTCTTGATAAATCCCTCAGGAATAGATCTTGGGAGAGCCTCCTCACCTCCTTTTAGAAAAGACTATCCTCCTAGACCTATTGAGTTCTCAATCTCCCCAGTCGCCTCATCCTTCTTAAGTCAGTGCTGCAAGATTTTCTAGTATATACCTTATCATCGCTCGTTGCCCCTAATTTTGTCCTTAGGGCTATCAAAACCCTGCAAAGGAACTTTCTTTCGAAAGGGCTCAAAATTGGGAAAACATTTGTGCTCATCAACTCGGAAAATCTCTACATACACAAGACTTAAGGGGGCTTGGGAATCAAAGACCCCTCAGTCATGAATAAATTTATCAGTGCCAATATATGGTGGAGATGGTTGAAGATAACTCAATACCTCTGGGCCAAGATTTGGAGAATAAAGTATACTCCTAGCACAGCGGAAACAAGCCTCATCTGATGGAATGGAGACTCCCCAGGATCCCTGATCTCGACGAATGCCAAGCCAAATTGACACCTTGTAGTCAATCACACCTTCTGGGAAATTTGGAATGGTCAAACTTTCTTCTTCTGGAATGATTCGTGGAAACAATTACCTATTCTGGTGCAAGAAGCCTGGGCTAACACCTTCTGCACCCCAGCTACCCAAGCTCGACTGACAAAAGTGGCAGACTATTGGAAATACAATCCCGCAGATTCCACTTGGTGATGATGGAAATCTACTGGAGAATACCTTCACATCAAAGCCCAGGTGGATCTTCAACCTTGGTACAATATGACCAACGCACTGAAAATTACCATCCTGCCATGAGAGGAAATCCTGCACTGGGGACACTCCCCAAGGGGCACCTTCAACATCTAATAAGATTATGTCACCGAGGCCAACCTCAATATCCACCCCCCACTGAGGAAAGTTTGGAACAAAATATGGTCACTTAAGCACTAGCCAAAAATAAGCATCCTCCTTTGGTTGGTGATGGATGGAAGCATTCTCACCTAGGACAATCTCACCAAAAGGGGGTTTACAGGGTCATCCATATGCCCTCTGTGTTTGGAAGGGGCGGAAACAATGAATCATCTCGTAAACATTTGTCCCTTCAGCACCCAAGTTTGGGACCAATGTGCATCCATCATGCACACTTTAGATCACAAGAGGGATAGCATAAGCACAACCATCAAAGAATGGCAAGACGTGGCTTTCCATTCGCCTATCTTAAACCACATTTGGCAACTGCTCCTTGGTTTTATCCTTTGGAAAATCTGTAAGGAAAGGAATCGAAGGATATTCAGGAATACCCAACACAATTGGAAACATGGCTAGACCCAAATCTACCACCGCATAATAGAAACAGTTAGATTGCAACACTGGACTAAAACAGACTTAACCTGTCCAATTCAAGAACAAAGCATCTTGAAGACCTTTACATTCACCATAAAACATAATTTTCACTCTCCTCTTCGAAATCACTCTTGCAGGGACAACCCCTCTCATTGGTAAATTTTGATGGAGCCTCCAAAAGAAACCCAGGTGCAACAGGTTTTGGAGTGGTCTTTTTAAATCACCAAGGGAATATTATTCTCATCATCGCGGGCAACTTAGGACACACCACAAAAAATGCAACAGAACTATGGGGGCTCACAAGAGGCTTACAATTGGCTATAGCGCATAACTTCAATAAACTTATAGTGGAGGGAGATTCACAAGTAATACTCAACCTTCTTTGGAAAGTTTTGAATGGTGTTGATCCAGGGAAAATTTTGCCATGTTGGCGACTTTCTCATGGAATGAGAAAAATCGCAACACTTGTCTGACCCAATCAGGCCTTCATCCCCTCTCTTGTGAGAAAGAAGGCGAATCGTATTGTTGACGAACTGGCCAACATTGGAACGGACCGGGAGGAACAAGATCTTATGTGCCAAGCCTCCATCCACCATATGCACCCCATCTTCCAGAGATGCCAGGAAAATGCTTTAAGTATTGACAACTCCCTGGATGGGGTGTTATTGGAGAACACGTGGCAAGAGGATTGGACACGCGATGACCACCATGGTGCCAACCACGTGCCTCCCCCTCTTGCCACCACCATGAATTTAAATCAACATCATGTTAACTAGGGCGCCATTAATCTCATTGCACCCTGCTCTGGCTATCCGTCCCTTAGATGGATCATAGCTATGGAACAAAATTTACTCTGCACATGTGTGTCTTCCTCCACCAACGATTTTGGCATTATGAATTGGACCAGGTGCATTTGCAGTTTCATTCTCCCGTGGTCGAACCCTCCAGCAGACGGCTTTCCCCCTAGTTGTTCCTTCATTACCTATCCTTCCCTCCTATGCATTTTATCCCTCACAATGTCCCAGACATGCTGAGACAAAGGGGGAAGTCCAAGCACGGATCGGCATGGTATCCCAGTCGACCACGCTTGGATATTCATCCCCTGAATGCACCCTCCCACAACTCTTCACCCTCATCACCCTCCTCATCATCCTCCTCATCCCAGTCTGGCCACACCCTCAACAACCTTCCACCCCTCTCCTCGCCTTTTGCATGCAGGCTGGAGTGGTTTGATCTCTCCGAGAATTCTTTGGGGTTCAACCCTGGACCAATCTTATATTTGGCCTCCACTCTGCAACCATTTCCAATTTTTCCTCCCAATTCTCCTGTGAACATGCCATCCCACTTGCCCCCAACCCAACCACACTACGCCCAAACTCAGAGTAAAGGCTATGAAGTGAGCCATGGACCAAAACAAGGGTCTCACTCCTGCCCCGACTCTGCATCCAAATTGCAATAAGGACTTGCAATTCTATAAGTCCTAGTCTTTGAGTTACGACAAGACCTGGACAACCTACGATTTCGAATGGAGATCCTGGATGGGAATGCAACGCAATTCCTGCAAATGCTCTCAGCATTGCAGGGAGTTCATCACCCTTTAGCTCGAGAATAAAATGCTACCAAGGTTGAGCCATGGATTCTGGTGCCAGCTCCACACGGGACTACGAAGGAAGAATCGACACAAGTCGAGGAGGAAGTAGCACCACTCCGTGATCCAATGCCGAGCACCACCTCGTGGGACGCATGGCCACACTACAAGCCTACCAACTGAGTTGCACGTGTATCTTTGCATGGTTAGAAGGGTGTCTAACTTTTATTTTGCCACATAGGCCATATAGTCATATTTTGTCTTTTTCAACTTATGTTAATGTTATAAGCAAGATCAATCCTGTCACTCACATGACACTGTAATTGTTTTTTTAAACGTTGTAACTGTTATGATCGAGAATTTAAGACTTGGTTTCTTGACCTTTTTGGCTGGCTGAACTGGTTTTCCCTCGGGGAAGTTCAATGTTTACAATATGGAACAAAACCATGATAGTGTAATTTCTACTTTTTAAGACTTTTTATACAATCTTACTAAAAAAAAAAACATTTCAAATTAGAAACAAAATATTTAATTAATTAATAAAAAAAATTCTTATTTATTTTCTATTATAGAAAATCATATTTTAATAAATCTAATTCATTTTATGATAAATAAAAACAACTTTTAAATATAAAAATCTTTATTTAATTGTTTTTTATTACATAAAATAAAATCTAAACATATTTTGTAATATGTAAAAGTATCTTTTACTATTACAAAATATTTACGCTTCCACAATATACATACAAAACTTCTATATTTAGGAGTATTTAAATTTAATTTATTCACTTATATTTGAATTTAACAGATGTATAATTATATTGACGGTTGTATATTAATAATCATTGAAGTCAAAAGCTGATTCTTATGTGTATATTGGTGGCCGTTGGTTTTGAATGAATCAATGATTTTGAATTTGAATTTGATTTCTGAGTGTAACTATATGCTCGTTGTAGTTGCTATAATTTGGTTTTGCTATTACTAGTTGTATCTCAATTACGAAGTAGTGTTGTGCAGTGGACCAATAGACCACTCGATTTTGTATATTTATTCGCATTCGATTTTGTATGCACATAGATTGGATTGTTTTCTCATGCCATATAATATAATTTATTATTTAATTTAAAATAATTTAGTATTTTTATATCAAAATATTGTATTTTTCAACTTGAAAACAACCGTGACCCCATTTTATAAATAAGGCACATCCATTAGACTGACACAAATTTAATGTTAAATAATCTTTCAATACTAAACAAATAGTTTGTTAATTTCAACATTTATAATAATAATTTACGTTATAAAACTCTTCTATATTTTCAAACGACTATGTCTGCACTTTATATATAGCCGTTTACCATTCTCATCCAGTATGACATGTATCGAATTTAAACAAAGAATGGAATATATTTTTTTCATTACGTCTAAAGGCGTATACCTATTGGTAATGAGCACAATTAATCATCTTTTAATCTAAAATTCTAATCTGATGGCTAACAATTAAAGATGCTGGAATATTCTTAGTCGTCCTCCCAAATCAATGAATGTGATTTACTCTTCATAATCTCCTTGTATTTTTGAATACATCAGTTAACCTGTTTACTTTTTAACATTTACCTAATCATATTAAGAAATTACTATAACACTATATAATTGCCACGTTTAAATAATTAACATTTAACATTACCATATTTAGATTATTAACCACGAATTTCCTCACCTATCCCTGCATTTTCCTCAGACGTTTTAGCATCTACATGTTTCATATGCCTTTGAAACGGATTCAATTGAATAAGGATTAACCGGTCTGTCAATCTGAAAGCTTTCCCCCCTTGTTACCCATTTATCGACAGACAATTTCGTATAATAAATAGTCATAGCCAAGAGGTTACATCAAGCTGTCGACACACGAACCTCCATCTGCCTCTGAATCAGACAATTCTACACTCAAACAAGCAATTTTATCACCAGCACGCAATTGAATTTATTGACCGTTGGTAGACTTTCACTTTCGGCGTTCATCAGTCACAATTATGTGACTGTGCTAGTATATAATCGTTTACCATTCTCATCCAATACTACATGTATCGAATTTAAACAAAGAATGGAATATATTTTTTTGGTTTGATGTAAGTGGGTATTTGATTAACCCTACAGAGAATTTCGAGATAAAATGAAATCCTGATTGTTTAGATTATTATATCATTAACAATTAAAAAAACAGAGTTGATCCAAACGGCTAGGAAAGATTTGGCTGGTCGTTGGCCTAAAAAGTTACCTGACGAATGGCCTAAAAAGTTACCTGACGAAAACGCAGGAGTTGATCCAAAAGCTAGGAAAGGATTTGGCTGGCCGTTGGTAAAAAAAAACTAAAAGGCAAGAAAAAGCGGGAGTTAATCCAAAGGGCTAGAAAATATTTGGCTAGCCGCTGGTTAAAACAGGATACAAAGAATTCACTGCCATTCACAATCCTAATTCTGGGAGCATTAGATTATTTGTTCATTTGTGCGTTATGCTTAATGGCTTTGAGTCTTTATATATCCATTCTTAGAAAAATAAACATTGAGTTCATTTTCGTCTAGTCTTATCAATAGCAAGCTATATTCCATCTATGCAAGCTATATTATACGTATGGTTCGTGTCTCAGTTTATCTCCAATTAATTTCTGTTTATCTCCCATTAATTTAAACCATTTATGTCGTCCATTTTAGTTTTTCAGACTCTATGCTTTGCTTATTAAATTTATATATATTTTTTTGTTTATTTGACTTTTATTTTTTCATGTGTTAGTCTTATGTTTTTAAGAAATGAGAATAAAAGCATTTTTTATTTCCTTAATATAAAATATTTTTTTCTTTTTCTAATAAAAATAAAGGACTTAGAGTTTTCGAAAAAGAATTCAAGTTGTTAATATTGAATTAGGTTAAATGGTTTATCTTTATTTTTATTTTTAATTTTAATTTTAATATATATATATATATATATATATATATATATATATATTTGATTGTATCTTTTATTTATATAGATTTGTTTTTCATTTATAAATATTATTTGTTAATCTTGGAAACATAAGATAATATATATATATATATATATATATATTTTTTTTTCTTTCTTATAATTAATGAATTAATGAAGTATGATTCTTTTTATCTTTTTACTCTTAAATCAAAATAAAAGAATTATATTTTTTTCTAAATAATAATAATAATTTATTATTAAGGTCACTCCTAAGACACACACCAAACATGTTATATTAATTGATTAGATTTTAAATTTAAGGTTTTTTAATTTATTTGTGGATTTTAAATTTTTATGAGAGTGAGGGTGAGTGAGAGAGATATATAGGGGG
>JASDQU010711536.1:4691-21980 GCA_032191745.1 Picea mariana
AACCATTTCTAATACAATTAATGATATTAATTAAAATAATTAAAATATTTAATCTTTTTAACTAATAAAAGGTGATATAAAGATTGTATATATACATTTTTAATATAAATTCTATATTATATGAAAAAACTTTTAAATAAGTGATCTAGATTCGAATTCAGGAGCTTGATGGCGTTCAAAAAGGCCTAAACACCAATGTTCTCAGAATGGCGTCAAAATAGACGTGTGTGTAGGCGTCATTGATACGAACCCAAAGCAACTTGAACAGGTTCAAACGAATGTTGTATGCTCCTGATATCGTGTTATGTTTGAAAAGTCAAACTGACAAAAAATCAAAGTCAACAGTCCGTACAACATGACACGTGGAAGGTACAGTAATGATGTGGTAGGTGTGCTTACGTGGCCAATTGATGACAGGGAATGTACGATGCTGACACATGGGCAAATCATTGATTGACAAGTGGCATCAGTCTAGCGAATAACGAAGTGCCACATGGCCCAGACTTGGGCTGCCAAATGGCACCAGGTGATTGGCTCGTTTGGTTGTATGTTATAAAAATTATGGTCTCCCCGAGTATTGAACTCGTGACCTCTCACGGTAGGCTACGCCTTGGGAACAGGTCGGGTGCCATATCACCAAACGTGGTACTTGTTAATACAACCCACTTTACTATGTTATAAAGTGAATTAAAGCATTAAATGGGGGCAGAAAGGGCTAGGGCTAAGCCCCAGCCCATGGTTATGTGTATTGCATGTGACCGGCGTATACAAAGGCACGCGGGTGTTATAACGGTTGGCGCTAACCCCACGGTTTCGGGCTTATCCACAGGTCACCCCATAGGACCCTGACTATAATTGATAGTTGGGCGCATATGTTTTAGGGCACGGTTTTATTATAACCACCATGTGACCTATACCTGCGGAGTAAAGGCCAGCGCGCAACTGTTTGGGATGGCGCTTGGCCATTTTTAGTCCATGTGACCGGATAATTAGGAGCACGCCCCTATTATGGGGGTTTATACCCATATTAAAACAAAATTGGGTTTTTAACCATATCTTTATGGTTTTTTTATTTGATTTTATTAACCAATTCTGGTTATTCGGCCATATCTTGGTGGATATTGGGTCAAATTGAGTGCCACGAAAAGTGGGATGTTGGGATTTGATCCCTCTATCTCATGGATATATAAACCAAGCCATTATGAGGTTTTAAACAAGCAAGAAACAACAAATAACCATGAAGCAAGTCGATGAAGAATTTGCCAAGGTCAAGTAGTCTTGAACAATGCAGAGTAGCTGAGCTTTGGAGGTAGTTTCTGGGAGTTCTACTACTCCGTTTTCAGTGTTGTCTGTTGCATCAGGTTTTTGAGATAGAGTCGAATATAGCTAGTCATTCAGAGTCCTATATGATGTAATTTTAATGCAGATTGTAATGCATTGAATATTGAATAGAGAAAGCCTCCCGCACTGAAGACAAAGGCCCAGAGACGTAGGAGAGATTTCCGAACTCCGTTATCAACTTCTTGTGTAGAATTGGTTGATGGTTTTCTTTCTTTGTGTTATCTACTATTTCTCTTAATTCTTTAAGTCTTTGTCGCTTTCATATTCACATGCACCGTCAAAAAAAGGTCTTGATAAAATTGAGGTCATAGTGTGTAATTGCTAAGCCTTCAATTTTCGGATCAATAAAAAATTAGATTAATAATCCTAAGTATTTTAAATTTTGTGGTACTTTAAAAAATAATAAAATAACAAATTTTTTTCTTCAATTTATTAAGTTTCATTTATTTATTTTTATATACACAAATTTTAATATGATGATGATGATGATTAACGCCTACTAAGACCGAATTGGTTTATCGGACCTTAAGAGGGTTAGTGATTACTTGCGATTCTTTAGAATTTTGTTTCCGTGCTCGAAAAACATTAAGAGAAGTTTTCCAAGATCACCATACTTTTGTTGAGTTAAGAGGTTAGGAAGGTTGGTAGTGTGATAAATATTTTGAAAATGAGATCTAATATGGGTATATGATGGACAATTTAAGAGAAAGTGCTTTTCATCTTCAACCTTCTTAGTGTCACAAAGGTGACACACTCTTTCATCCCATGACGTTTTAGAAATTGACCAATGCCCAGTTTCACTATATATATATAAACTAGCATAACTAATAATAATAGTTTTTGAGATATTTTACATGTTATTAATATATAGGTCCATTTAATTTAATATAGATTCATCACCATTTCTAATACAATTAACGATATTAATTAAAATAATTAAAATATTTAATCTTTTTAATTAATAAAAGGTGATATAAAGATTGTATATATACATTTTTAATATAAATTAAGAGAATTTATATTATATGAAATCTGTAGCTTCAGCTATACAAATATATAGGTCCATTTAATATAGATTCATCACCATTTCTAATACAATTAAGGATATTAACTAAAATAATTTAAATATTTAATCTTTTTAATTAATAAAAAGGTGATATAAAGATTTTATATATACATTTTTAATAGAAATTAGGAGAATTTATATTATATGAAAGCTCTAGCTTAAGCTATACAAGAGAATTACAGATGTTAGCATTATATTTCCAAAATAGCCAATTTCTTTTTTGCCAAAGCATAAGAAGTAGAGATTCACAAAGAGTGCATCCAATGGATTCTTACATGTATATATTTTGTAAACTGGAACTTTGATAATTTTACTCAACATAATGATGCAGACCCCCTCCCCTTTGGGGTTCTGCGACCTCTCGCTCTCTGGATCGTTCAATCCCCTCGAGCTGAAACAACTCTTTAGTCCCTGTTGGAACCCCAAGTAAAAATATTCACATGTCCCTTTATGAAACTCGCCTTGTGAGAACAACCACCAAGCGCGAGCTCCACTCACGCGACCACGGGCTGTGACCGCGCGCCTACACAAACAATTTTTCAGAACTTTGTGTATCGGGACTTCGACGTGTGAGCCACCCTTGACTCTCCAACTCCCGATATCCGATTCCCGATGAAGGCTAAGCACTGGGCTAGCTCCCCTTGTATTCTTTCTCCACGTGACCATCGCATGTGATCACCGACTGAGCCCAAAAGGTGCTCGTCGCATTTCACGTATCGGTGATGGGAAGGAGTCGACTCGTTGTCCTTCAAACTCCTAATTTCCAAAATTGCAATGAGTCTTAACTCGTGTTAACTCCTCCCTTTAGTTCTGCCACATGGCCTCTGGCTATGACCTAGGGCTAAATCTCCTGATATTCCCTTCACCTAGATCAACAGTCTAGGTTTCCTGTGATCTGATAGTTCAGATCATGTCGTGAGTATGGACTTCGCCAATCCTCGACTCTACTCCTTTGACTTTCTTCAGTAGCGAGTCAGCAAAATTTTGATCTCTTGCCATGCGTCCCTCCAAAATGGACGGTCTTAATGACATCGGGACAACCAACGGCTGTGATCTTTTCGGAATGATCAACGGTCATGATATTTTCACGAGTTCGCATTTCGTGAGGTCGAGAGGTCTCTTCTCTCTTCAGATCCTCCGATCGTCAAAACCCAAAAAACCTTTCTGAACAATCAACGGTCCAGATCTCCTCTCTATTTAACGATCACGATTGAATCACAATTTCGTGAGTCGCGAGTTCTTGCAACTTGAACTTTGACTCCTTTGATGCACGAGTCAACGAAACATTGGCTACTCACCACGTGTCCCCTCCAATGGATGACTATGATCACGTCGGGGTTTTGGATTCGCAAAACCCACCTTTCTGTGCATTGTGAAGGGTTTAACCTTTGCGCACTTCTTCCAGGTCCAACGATTATCAGTCCATGGTGCTCCGATTTGACGGTTCTGATCTAATCTCTCCTGTGCTCTCTTCTGAGTGTCTGGACGTGGCTTCGAAGGTCTATATATTTTCCTTGCAGTTTATCCGACGACTGTTGTGCTCTCCCTCCTGAGATTTTGCGCTTTCTTCCTGGGATTGGAAGATTTCAACACTTAGAAAATTTTGATCTTCGCCTTTCCTATGAGTCCATTTTTCTAGATCTCGTGAACACTTTATGAAAGCGCTATCCCTTCTGAGCTTCATCCCTTGAAGGATTTTCGATCGCCCATGCACACCTTGCATTCTGGGATTTCGAAAAACTCGATTCGAAGGATTTTCTTGAAACGAAAATGCTTCTCGCTCACCTGGCGTTCTTCGGCTCTGGTTCTTCAGATCTCGTTAGCTTCTTGATGTTGTGCACGCTTTGTACCTGGTCTGAGTTTCCTTGGTTCCCTATGAACTTCACTCTGAGTCAATCCGAGACTCAGTCGATGCACTCCTTGCGTTCGAGATGCACACCTTGCATACAAGTATCAGAAGAGAAACGATTGAAACTCAACCAATTTTACCACGAACTCATACAATTAATCTCTCGAACGCTCATACATGAAATGAACTGTAACAAATCATTCACACAGAATAACACTCATTCAATCTCATGAGAAAATGAACATAGTCCACAGATTTGGGACAAACTTCTATCTGTTCTATTCATTCATGAAAAAAAATTACATAGTGTTTCTGCTATTCTACCCTTTCTTCTTGTCTCTCTTACAATACTCCTCCATACTTATCTATTACAGTGTAAAAATCAACTACCTAAGGACCGACTCCACGAGCTCTCTCATCCTGTTCTGAAATCTATCATTTCAAACTTTAAAACTAACACCTACTCTGTCTTATTACAATAGCTGCTAATTACTACCAAATAGAGTCGACACTCCATATCTGCAGTTTCTTACAGTCCTTAAAGACTTTACAAACAAGTTACAATTTAAAATGGTTGTTTACAAAATATCTCAACAACCCAATTAAATTTTGAGTTAATTGTTTGATTTGCAACTCTATCATTGTTGAGATGTCCTCTGTTTGCCTCCATGCATGTGTTGTCATCTTTGAAGGCGATGCTCCTGCATCATACTCCTCTGGTTAAAAATTTTCATGGAAACCTATCCATGAGCTCCTGTACTGTCTTTCCATGCTTCAAAATATCAGGTTCTGTGACCCAACTCACATCTTCCATTGGATGACCTTTCCACTTCACTAAGTACTCAGGATATGTCTTCCGCCTGGTTTTCTTTCCATCCCTCTGTTCAATAATTTTTTCCATCTGAGGGTTTTCTGCTGTGGGCAATTTCCCTTCCCACTGAATTTGTTTCTGATAATCTAATTCTCCTGCTTCATCTCTCCTGTAAGGATACAAGTCTGCAACATTGAATATCAACGATATCCCAACAATGTCTGGCAACTCAATCTCATAAGCATTGGCTACGAATTTTCTGAGAATCCTGCATGGTCCTATTTTTTTCATATTTAACTTGTTGTACGTTCCCCTCGGGAATCTCTCTTTTCTCAAATGAGCTAAAAATTCATCTCCAACTTCGAATTGAACTTCTCTTCTCTTTTGATCAACTCTTCTCTTGTATTTATGAATGTTGTCATGTAGCTGTTATCTGACTTTGTCATAGAGTTTCTGCATTTCTGTTGCAAAATATTCTTCTCCAACACTTCCGAACTCATCTTGATTCAAATTTCTCAACTTTGAAATCCCTCTTGGCTGTATACCATACACAATTTCAAATGGACTTTTCCATGTGCTCTTGTTCACTGAATTTTTGAATGCAAATTCTGCCTGTGCTAGAATCTGATCCCATTGTTGACCTTGCTTAGTGACTAAACTTCTCAACAAGTTTCCAAGACTCATGTTTACTAATTCATTCTGGAGGGTGATATGTTGAACTAAAGGATAAGTTCGTCCCTAGCCTTTTCCATAGAGTCCTCCAAAAGTGTCCTACAAATTTGGTGTCCCTGTCTGAAACTATGCTCCTTGGCAATCCATGTAGTCTTACTACTTCTCTGAAAAACAAATTGGCGTTGTGTGTGGCATCGTTTGTCTTCTGGCATGGTATGAAATGTGCCATTTTTGAGAATCTGTCTACCACAACAAATATGGAATCACTCCCTTTTTGAGTTCTAGGCAATCCCAAAACAAAATCCATACTGATTGCATCCCACAACCTCTCTGAAATTGGTAATGGTTGATACAAACCAGTGTTTTTTTGTCTTCCTTTTGCATACTGACAAATTCTGCATTTGTTCACAAAATTTTTCACTTCTGCCCTCATGCTCGACCAATAGTATGAATTTCTCAGCTGTGTAAATGTCTTATCGTGACCAAAGTGTCCAGCTAAACCTCCACTATGTTTTTCTTTCAGCAGGTTGTCGCTCATTGAGCATTTTAGAATGCATAATTGGCTTCCTCTGAACAATGATCCATTCTGAATCAAATATTCAGTCCATGGGCTTATGTCTCCCAATAAAGGATTCTTGCATGCCTCGTAAGCTTCTTTGAAATCCATGTCTTCTTTATACATCTCCTTGAGGTACTCGAACCCCAAAGTCTCCACTTAGAATTCTTGTACAATCAAATTCCTCCTACTCAAAGCATCTGCAAATTTGTTAGCAATTCCGACAATGTGTTTAATAACAAAAGTAAAATTTTGCATAAATTCTACCCATTTTGCATGTTTCCGATTCATCTTTTCTTGCCTAGTAATAAATTGCAAAGATTGATTATCACTGTACAAGACAAATTATTTAGGAATTAGATAATGTCTCCAGTTTTTCAAAGCTTGAATCACTGCATAAAACTCCTTGTCATATGTGGAATACTTTTGCTTGGTGTCATTCAATTTCTCACTAAAATAAGCAATTGGCCTATTATCTTGACTCAAGACTGCTCTAATAGCTAATCCACTTGCATCACATCTCACCTGAAATGTTTTCCCAAAATATGGTAAGACCAAAATTGGATGCTCTATGATTTTCTCCATCAACACTTTGAAACCTTTCTCAGATTCCTCTGTCCAACTGAAGGAATTTTGTTTCTTCTTCACAGTGTCCAACATGGGTGCGCATATGCCACTGAAATTTTGGATGAATTTTCTATAAAAAATCGCTAACCCATAAAAAATTCTTACCTCAAATACGCTTCTCGGTGATGGCCATTCTCTGATTGCTCTCACTTTTTCTGGGTCCATCTTCAATTCATTTGAAGAGATTACAAAACCCAAATATATGAGCTCCTTCTTCATAAAAAAACTCTTCTTTAGATTTATCAACAATTTCTCTTGCTGCAACCTTTCCATCACTGATGTCAAATGTCTTAAGTGTTCTTCCTTTTTCTTGCTGAAGATTAGTATGTCATCCATATATACTATGAAAAATATTTCTATGAAGTCTTTCAACACTTCATTCATCAGTCTCATAAATGTGCTTGGTGCATTTGTCAACCCAAACGGCATGACCAACCATTCAAACAATCCCTCATTTGTCTTGAATGTTGTTTTCCAATCATCTCCCTCTCTCATTCTTATTTGATGATATCCGCTCTTCAAGTCTACCTTGGAAAAATAGCTTTCTCCACTCAAACATTCCATCAAATCATCCATCCTTGGTAAAGGAAATTTGTACCTAATGGTTATCTTATTGATGGCTCTAGAATTTGTACACATTCTCCATCCTCCATCCTTCTTTGGACTTAATATAGTCGGTACTGCACATGGGCTTAGGATTTCTCTGACTGACCCTTTATCCAACAACTCTTGGACTTGCTTTTTGACCTCTTCATTCTCTCTAGGTGTCAACCTATAAGCTACTTTGTTTGGTAAACTAGCTCCTGGAATAAGGTCAATATGATGGCTTATGCTCCTAATGGGTGGAAATGAGTGTGGTAACTCATCCATGACTATATCAACAAAGTTTTCTAACAGTTCCTCGATTTCTATAGGAAAATCTTCTACAAAAGTATTTGTAAGGATATCTCTAGGCTTCCTCACTACAATAAACTGTATTTCTTTCTCCTTCTTGACTTGTTTTAAGATCTCCTTCCCACTCATGATAAGTATGCTTGAACTATCTTCTCTCTTTTTCTCTTTTTCTTCTATGGGTAAAAACATATGTGTTCTACCATTCTTTTCTAGGGTATAGGTATTCTTTCTTCCATCGTGAATAACCTTTCGGTCATATTGCCACGACCTCCCCAATAAAATATGACAAACATCCATAGGAATTACATCACACAATGTTTCATCTTTGTTACCTCCTATTTTAAATTCAACTTGGCATTGTTGACTTACCACGACTTGATGTCCCTTTTGCAACCACGATACCTTGTATGGCTTTGTATGTGTATTTGTCTTTAGCTCCATCTTCTCCACCATCTCTGTGGATACTAGATTGTCAATGCTCCCACTGCCTATGATCACCTTGTAAACTCTGTCTTTCGACTTGCAAGAAGTTTTGAACAGCCTTGTTCACTGAACTGGTTCCTCTGGTTCCTTTTCTGGTTTAAGAAGAATTTTTCTCATCATGAGGTTTCTTCCTCCTTCTGCTGCTTCTTATTCCACATGCTTCTGTGCTTCGACAATGTGTGTTTCTCCACCTTATTCTCTCTTTCTATCAGGACATTCCCAAGATTTGTGTCATTCTTTTCCACAGGTATAGCATTTAACTACACCTCCTCTGGCTCTTCCTCTTCCTCTACCTCTAGAAAAAGAACTTCTTCCACCATGTTGTCCTTCTTTAGAACTTCCACCCTTCTCATGGTGACTATGTTGTTTTTCAACTTCAGGCTTCAACTTCTAGAACTTCTATCTACTGTTTCCCTTGCCTCTGCTTGAATTTCCGCCTCTGCTTCGTTGGCTTTGCCTCTTGGCCAATTTTTCTTTAGATTTCAAGGCTGCTTGATAGGCATCCTCGACTGTTCTAACCGACATCATGATGATCTCCTCTTGGATTTCATACCTCATCCCATTGATATATCTGGCTGTCTTCTCATCCTCATTTTCTTTCTGTCCGGCCCCCCGATGTTAAGTCGATAAAATTCTTCATTGTACTCCTTCACTGACAAACCCCTCTGTTTCAGGTTCTGCAATCTTCTATAAAGATTGATCTGGTAATCCTTCGGAATAAATTTGGATTTCAGCCTGACTACCATCCTATCCCAACTTTTAATTTTCTGCTTACCGTTACTTCGGCATTCGGCTTGTAGTTCATCCCACCATAATGCTGCATGACCTTTCAGTCTTGTCACTACATGCTTCACCATCTTGTATTCCTTGATGTATCACGTATCCAGTCTAACAATTCTTCAACTTCTAAATTGCCTTCATACATAGGTACCTCTATTCTTGCTCTAACTCCTATCTTTGAAACAACTTTTATCAAGCGATCTTGTGCAACATCCTCCACGTCATTTTCTTCGATCTCTGCCTCTTCATTCTCAACTTCACTGACATAACCAACGTCTGGTGCTCTTCTTTGCGTTGTCTCCATGGAGTCCAGTCTCATTCGAAGTCGCCTCATTTCTTCTTCCATCTCTGCAGTTGCTCTGCGCCTTTTTGGCGGCATGATTTCACTGTGTCACCTACAAACAGAAATGAAATTTCTTTGATACCAAAAATGATACCAACTTTCCTCCTTTATTTTTTTTTGTTGTCTCAAACAAACTTAATCTCGCTTTGATACCATTTGATGCAGACCCCCTCCCCTTCAGGGTTCTACAACCTCCCGGTCTCTGGATCGTTCAATCCCCTCAAGCTAAAACAACTCTTTAGTCCCTGCTGGAACCCCAAGTAAAAAAATTCACAGGTCCCTTTATGAAACTCGCCCTGTGCGAACAACCACCAAGGCAAAGCTCCACTCCACGCAACCACGGGCTGTGACCATGCGCCTACACAAACAGTGTTTCATAACTTCGTGTATCGAGACTTCGACGTGTGAGCCACCCTTGAATCTCCAACTCCCGATAATCGATTCCTGATGAAGGCTAAGCACTGGGCTAGCTCCCCTCGTATTCTTTCTCCACGTGACCACTGCCTATGATTGAGCCCAAAAGGCGCTCGTCGCATTTAGCATATCGGTGATAGGAAGGAGTCGACTCCTTGTCCTTCAATTTCCCGATTGTCGAAATCGCAATATGGCTTAACTCGTGTTAGCTCCTCCCTTTAGTTTTGCCACATGGTCTCTGGCTATGACCTAGGGCTAAATCTCCCAATATTCCCTTCACCTAGATCAACGGTCCAGGTTTCCCATGATCGGACAGTTCAGATCATGTCGTGAGTCTGGACTTCGCCAATCCTCAACTCTACTCCTTTGACTTTCTTCAGTATCGAGTCAGCGAAATTTTGATCTCTCGCCATCCGTCCCTCCAAAATGGAAATTTTGATCTCTCGCCATCCGTCCCAGGAAAGGAGTCATGGAAAGAACCCGAGAAAGAGTAGTCGAGTTCAAGTGTCGTTAACCCTTCATAGTCCCTATTCAATATGGAAACGAAAGTGAACATAAATCCATACTAAGGTGAGATTGATGCATTAAAAATGAAGCTTATCTTAACATTCACCATATAGATGAAGAGAAAATTATTTAATTTGCTAGATTTAATTTAGAGGTCCATGCTTTAACTTGGTGGGAAATCCATATGGAAACACTTAGGCTGGAGGGTGATCCACTAGTAAATAGGTGGGAGGACTTAAAACCCTTCATCAAGTCCCAATTATACCCTATCAAGTATTAATACTCTGATCTACAAGAGAAAATAATGTTTAATTTGGTGCTATGTTCCAGCGGCACATGTGTGAGATACAGGAACGCTACTAGAAAAGTGTTATTCTCGCAGCATCATCATAAAAAATCATATCATTTCTTAAAAAATCCTTAAATTCTTCATCAGATTTGTTTTCACGCCATATTTAGACTGCTTATGTTTAATATTGTATACAACTAAGAGTCAACATTGGCAAAAGGTTAGTTTGTCTTCATGTTTATTTCATCAAAATAATGGCTCGAAGGAAAATTTCCAGAATCGAGTGTATCTGCAATCAACATACAAATGAGTTAGCAACATAGCACAAGTCAAGCTAAAGCTTAGTGCTAAATAGCAAGTGAAGTCATATGGAGGACGAGCCTACAAGGTGACGCCCTTTTTCTCTGCCAGCGCACAATATGAGAAAGTAGCATTAGCCATATGGAAAATTTGCACCAAATCAAAATCATGAGCAAATTGTGCAGGTGTTCAAAAGAACTGAGGGCGGTTATCATAATATAGAGATTGCGAGAAAGAAATAATCAGAGTTAATATTTAGCTTGTCTAGGAGCACCAAGTGCATGCATAGCAAGAAGAGATGTCTCAAGGTAAGAACTGATAACACATACCAATTGCTAAAGAAATTCAATGAGCCGCCATAATGTTTATTTCCAAATATCCGAGTAACAGATACGATGGCCAAAACAAATAAAAGGAACACCAAGTCACATGGAAATCGAGCCATGGAAGAAGGAGCAATTTACAAGTGTTTTAAGGGTTTGATTGACGAAGTATCCAACTGCCATATCAATATGACTGGGCGCCAAAGGAGTACAGGAGTCTAGATTTTGATATGCACTGATAGTGAGGTTAAGAGGATATCAACAACATAGTGCAGGAGGGAGAATTTAAATCTTTTTGTGAATTTCTTCTTGAAGATTGCTTATGTATCATTTCTTGGACACTTGATCGATATTTTGATTGAAAAGATTCAATGCTTATCAACACTAGATTTTGGCAGCTACAGGATCTCAGGGGTCATTCCAAGGCAACATTTCCAAGATGCAGAGCATTTAATTGTTGTTCCAAATTTGAAAGTAACCAGATTCACATTTTTAGAGATTATTTCCACTTTTTTGGGTAACAAAATTAACTAACGAGAGAGTAAAGAACAACAATATCCCCAATTTCAAGGAACGATATTAGAATTTAAATTATTTCTAGCAATCTGAGGCATAAAGATATCAAATGCACAGGTGGTGGAGGATTAATAGCAAATCCATATCATTGGTATTGTGTTTTTTTTCGATCTGAGAACGGGAATAACACTGAATTTCTTAGAGAAACCGCAAGCTAGGGTTTTTGATAGTCGCGGCCATAGCATAGGGTAGCATGAGCACTAGAGGGGGGGTAAGGGTACCCCCTCATACAAATAGGTAGTGGTAGACAGAGGGAAAGGGCCAAGGGGTGTATTTTTTAAGGCACCAGTGATAGGCACCTCAGGATCTGACCCTGGAATAGGTCAGGAAAGGAACAAGGGAAAAAGTGAATGCATGGAAGAGGAAGCCAGAGAAACTCGGAATGAGACACAAGACACAGCGAAGACCAACTGGGCAGAAGGGTGCAACCTGTGCAAACCCAAATCAACACTGATACCCAAGGTGATACTGGAGGATCCGCAGACGCAACTCTATAGGGATCAGATGAAGGTGGATGCGCTAATTTTCAAATTCATGGGCTTGTGGCCCACCGAAAGAGCGTTGCGCAACTGGATCAAATATCACTGGAAGCCAAATGGGGAAGTGGAGCTGCATCTGGGCTCGAAAGGTTTCTTCACAGCAATATTCATAAACCTGGAGGACAGAGATAGAGTATTTGAAGGAGGGCCATACTTCCATGCATCAACAAGACTGTACATGCAACAATGGAAGGAGAATTTCTCCCCAGAAAAAGAGACCTTCAAAAAGGTACTGGTCTAGCTGAGACTCTCTTCCCTACCCTTAGACTACTGGTTACCCTCTACTTTTGAAGCAATAGGGAATAAACTAGGGAAATATATAAAGACCGCAGAAGCCACCCTAAAAGGGAGATACACATCTTACGCAAGAATATGTATAGAGATGGATGTGTCGGGAGCACTCCCAGAAGCCATAAGCCTCGACTTGAAGGATGAGGAATGGATCCAAAACATTGATTATGAACAAATCCCCTTCTGATGTAGAAGGTGCCATGAACATGGTCAATTGATCAGGGAATTCCCTCTTAATAAAAAACAGGAAACGAAAAACCCCAAACCACAACAGGATGAGGATGGGTTTGTTAAACCAAACCCCAAAAGCAGAGCCAACAAAAAGTAGAGAAAAGCCCAAACAAAAAATAACCCAGAGGTCCGGATTAACCCGGAAGGAAGGGATAAAACCAATCAAGGGGCAGAAGCCAAGAAGGATACAACAAAAGCTCAGGAAGCATACTCTTCAGAGAACAAACACCAAACGAGCCCACCGACCGACCAAATAACCAGAAGGAACAAGGAAGCTGCGCAACTCCGATAGAAGGAGAAATCAGAGACGACAACACCCCCATGCAAGACATAGAGGGAGAGGCAAAAATGACACCAAGCGAAGTAGGCACAGAAGATCTAGAACTCAGAGACATGGTGTGAAGGGAAGGGACAGATCTCACAAACATACTGGAGCAGTGGAAAAGACAGGGAGTAGACAATGTACCAACAGAGCAACTTGATCGCATCTAGTACTTGTTCCTCTTAAGGGAGGAAGCCAAAGCTAGAGGCCTAAAGCATACACATGGGGATATTGGACACCTAGGGGTCAAAGCCGGAGAGGTACAACCACAACTCTCACCCAAGCAGACGCAGAGGGAAAAAGGCAGGAAATCCAATAGTGTAGCCCTGCAAGAGCTTGGAGCGCTATTGATAAACTCGGGTAAGATAAAAAAACTCTTCCCCAACTCCCCCCTGCATGTTTAAATGAAGGTTATAACTTGGAATATAAGAGGCCTAAACATCCCAAGAAAGCAACAAATCCTTAGGAGTAGACTAAAACAGGAACAACCAGATCTTTGCTTTATTTAAGAGACCAAGTGTAATACAAACAGAATGGAAACAATCAATCAACAATAATGGTGCAAGTACAAGATGGTGGCTATTGGCGGCCACCAAATGGTAGGAGGTATCCTCACCCTGTGGAACCCATAAGTACTAAGCCTAATAGCAGCTGAAGCGACAAGGCATGCCCTTACGGTCCGCATGCAACTCATTGGGAACACAAAGGTGATTTTATGCACTAATGTGTATGGACCCAAGGTGTCAGAGGATAGGAGAGGAATGCTAAGAGACCTAGAAGATCTTAAAAACCGAGCCAACAACCTCCATTGGATCCTAGCTAGGGATTTCAACATCATCACGTCACTTGTGAAGAAAAAAGGAAGTACAAGAAGATTGGATAGAGATGCAGAGGAGTTCTCAAAATTCATAGACATAGTGGAGATGGTAGATCTGAAAACCAATAATGGTCAGTTCACCTGGAACAATAAGAAAATGAGCCAACATCAGGTAGCAACAAGACTCGATAGATTCCTAGTGTCAGAGTCAATCATTATGCAGGGGCTAACCTTAGACTGTAACATCCTTCCATGGGGGGGATCTGATCACTAGCCAGTGCAATTGGAAGCAAGCTTCCAGACCACACCAAAGAACATAACTTTCATATTTGAGAAATTCTGGATGGAACACCCAACTTTCAGGGAAAGAATCAAGCAGTGGTGGTGTGAGGAGCAACCAGAGCAAGGGACAAGGATGTTCAAACTCTACAAAAAAATAAAACATATCAAATATAGGCTCAAGGAGTGGAACAAGGACATTGTTGGGAATATAAACCAAGAGAAGAACAACATTGAAGAAAAAATGAAAAATCTCCAGGAAACCTGCATTTTAGAGGGCTACAATGAGGAGCGGAAAAAGGAGCAGATCCAGATGACCCAGGAATTGGATGAGTGGTGCCAGCAAGAATAAACTCTCTGGGGACAAAAGTCCCAGATCAGATGGCTTAAGGAAGGAGAAAGGAACACCAAGTTTTTTCATAGAACAACCATGGCCATAAGAGCCCACAACAAAATCTTGAAGATTAGGGACCAGGATGGCATAGAAAGAGAGTCCCATAAGGACATTGAAACAAATCTGGTAAACCACTTCCACAGGATAGCCCAAGAACCTAACCAAGATAAAAAGGAGGCCATACAAAAGGTAATCCAGCATATCCCTCGCTTGGTAATAGACGAACAAAACAACAACTTGAACAAGCCCATTGCGGAGGAGGAAATAGATCAAGCACTCTAGGAAATGCCCAATGGAAAATCCCCAGGCTCAAATGGTTTCACAGTGGAGTTCTTCAAAGCCTGCTGGGAAGTCGTCAAACATGTCGTTTATAGGGTAGTGGAAGACTTTAGAAGGTCAACCTCTATTTTGAAAGCACTAAATGCTACAATGATTACACTCATCCCCAAAGAAAATGAAGCCAAAACCATCGATCGTTACAGACCTACAACGCTGTGCAATGTGGTGTATAAGATAATTTCCAAGGTTATAGAAAATAGATTGAAACCACTCCTACCCACACCAATATCAAAAGAGAAGGCAGGTTTTGTGGAAGGAAGGCAAATAATGGACAATATTGTCCATGCCCACGAACTTATCCACACCCTGAAGCTTCAGAAAAGAGGGGGAATGATAATACAACTGGACCTAGAAAAATCTTATGACAAAATCAGCTGACACTATATGGTCAGGACCCTGGAAGCCTTCGGCTTCACCCATCACTGGATCAGATGGATAGTCAACCTAGTATCCACAACAAGCTTCTCACTACTAGTAAATGGAGCCCTTGCCAAACCTTACTAGCCCACGAGAGGCATCAGATAGGGAGACCCGTTGTCCCCCTTCCTATTCATCTTAATGATGGAAGGACTCAGTCGAAGCATAAAAAGCACAACCGCAACAAGGGAAATAAAAGGTATCAAACCCTACAAGAATTTTCCAACTTCTACACACCAACAGTTCGTGGATGATAACTCACTTTATGGAATGCCCACGGTCAAGGAAGCGAAAGCCTACAAACGAATCTTAGACGAGTTTGGGGAAGCCTCGGGAGCAGAGATAAACTAGTCCAAATATATGATCTTATTCTTTAATACCAACCTTGCTATCCAAAGGAATTTGGCCAACATCTTGGGCTTTGAACGCAAAGCCCTCCCAACCAAGTACTTGGGCATCCCCCTAACAGACAAAGCCTATAAGCTGTCAACTTGGGAAGGAATAGTCAACAAGCTACAAAACCGGGTATATAATTGGACGTACAGATCCCTCAACCTAGTCGGAAGACTTATCCTAACCAAGTCAGTTTTGCAAGCTATCCCAACCTTTATGATGTCAGTTTTCCCAGCCCCCAAGGGGATTCTACAAAAAATAAGAACCATACAAAGGGAATTCCTATGGCAAGGAGAGAAAACAAGGAAGAAATGGGCACTGGTGGCTTGGGAGAAGGTTTGTAAACCAAAAAGCAAAGGAGGCCTGGGGCTACATGACCTGCAAGTGACCAATGACGCCTATGGGGTGAAACTTTGGTGGCGATGGGTCAAAGAAACGACCATGCCATGGGTCAACCTGTGGAAGGCAAAGTATGCTCCGGACATTTGTGACCAGGACAAAATCCTCTTCAGAGGCACTAGGGAAGGTTCTGCCATCTGGAACTTAGCCTGGCACAATAAGACCTAGATCCAGCCACACAACTTTTGGGAAATAAGGAATGGTAGAACCGCTCGATTCTAGGAGGATGCCCGGCAACAGGAACCCATAATGGAAAAACTGGGCTGGGAGGAAATCCAACAAGAGACGATGGCACAAGGCAAAACCTGAGTCTACCATTACTGGAAACAAGAAACAGATCACAACAAATGGAGAATCTAGAACACTCTCACCCCACAGAATAGAGACCAGACCACAACAACAGTAAAAGAGGTGGAGGAGGAATTGGGGAGACAAAAAATTACAGTCATGGACGAAAATGACTAGCTGAGATGGGGGCAAAAAGCCAGCGGGGAATTCAATCTGAAAGAAGTACGCCACTATATAGCAAACCAGGACCAAGAAGACTCGACACATCAATGGAACAAGATCTGGAACAACCCCCATTGGCCAAAAATAAAAAAATTCCAGTGGCTAATACTACACATCGAATCCTAACTTGGGAAAACCTAAAGAAGAGAGGTTTCATAGGCTCTTCAAGATGTCACCTATGTGAAGAAAAGGAGGAAACAATGAACCATCTCCTAGATGAATGTCCCTACACAGCAGAAGTCTGGGACTGGGCAACAAGCATCTTTCAAAAGTCTAATAGGATTAGAGGTAATATTTTTGCAACTATAAACAAATGGAAGGAAAACTACAACGAAAATGAAGAGGTGAATCTCTGTTGGACCCTCATTCCCGTCATGGTTATTTGGGAAATATGGAAGGAACGTAACTGATGCATCTTCAGGAACCAAAGATGGACGGAAGGAAAGATCAAGGAAACAATAATAGCCATGACAAGAGAAACGGTACAGAGCCGCAACTACCAAACATGAGGAGCACAACTTACAGAT
>JASDQU010711537.1:0-24047 GCA_032191745.1 Picea mariana
ATTTCTCTCATTTCCACGACAACCTTTCTGAGATCTTCATCTTCTGTAGGAATATGTTCATGACTCTCTTCATGAGCCATACTTGGTGAATGCCTCCTTGAAACTTGCGGTGATGATATAATCTTCCTCCTTGAAGGATGAGAAATTGGCTCTACAAGTTGACCTTCTCCTCTTGTGAGTTTCAACCTTGTGAGCATCAGAAAACAAAACACTTGCAAATAATCAAGTCTTAAAAAACCTATGCTCCGATATCAACTTGATCTAAAAATGAAGAAGATTTGTATTCTTGAAAATTTTTGCAATATTTAATTCATGTGTTAAAATGCAAATGGATCAATTTTGCAACATAAATTTTATAGAAATTACTCATTCAAGATGCATATAAACAGCTGCAATAAATAGTGAATAGAAAACACATAACACAACAAATGATAAAGGAGTTCACCCCTCTCTTGGGATACATTTCTTGGTCCATCTTCTAATGGATCTTTTGTATTATTTGCTCAAAGTGCTAAAATATGTGCTTTACAATGCTCAAAATGCCAAATAGATGGCTCCAATGGCTTCAGAATGTCCAAAAAACCCCTAGCTAGGCTTTTTCGTCACCTCGTTTGGCCAAAAATTGAGGAAGATAGGCTTCCTAGAAGTTCCCCTTCAAACTTGTTGTCTCTGGATTGCCAAAATGCACCCTTGTTCCTCAACCTAGCCCCCATGCGCTTTTATGCGTTAAAACTCAGCACCGGGCGCAACCGCACAATCAATACAAACTGTAGAACGGTTACGCGCTGGCCCTTAACCACCAAGGCCCATGGGCACATGGACACCACATGACCTCGCGTGCATACAAAAGGGGCCAAGCCCAATTCAAATGACAATGGTTGGGCGCACCGGTGGTCCTATGCGCAAACACATGTGACCACGCGCAAGCGCAAAACGGGCTCCGTTCCAAGGGAAAATAGATAATGGACAAGTGGCGGTCGAATGGTTGGTCATAAATTTTTAAACCAAATCAAATAAATCGCGCACGCACCAATGGAGTAACCTCCGGTCATATATGAAATAATACAACCGCGGGCTGGGGCTAAGCCCCAGCCCGACCCCGCGCCAAACTTTACAACAATCAAATTTAAATTTATTTAAAACCATATGTATAATAAGGAACATGGTGTGGTATGTTGGCAGTGCAGACATTGCAAAGGCTATGTACAGTGGGGAGGTCCGAGGTTCGATCCCCATGGATTCCATAACCTTTAAACCATCAACAAATAACAGGGTGCCACGTGGCACCAAACCATTGGTCAGAAAATGCCACGTGTTAGTAGACTATTCGTCCACCTAACTGCCAACTGTCTGCCACTCAACTCTGCCACGTGTCATACGGACTGCCACGTCAGCATCCGTACGGACTGTACAGTCAACATCCCTTTTTTTTGCCTGTTTATCGTTTTGAATAGAACATGATATCTCTCTCATCCAATGTCCATTTGAACCCAAACGAGTTGTGTTGGGTTCATGACGATGAGGTCTATGCTCCTGTTCGATTGGAAGAGATTTCGAGCACTTTGAATTTTTGAGCAAAATTTGATCCCCTGGATCATCATTCCATCAGTTTCACTTTCGTACACCCTTTGAGTAAAGAATAGCTGTAAAACAAATGCTAATTAAAAATTATCTAGAACATTTTTTGTTTTTAGGATCTTCCACCAACAGTAGACTAGGGTTAGCACTTTGGATTAGGCTATGAGTACAACTCTCCAAAGTTTTCAAAACAAACATTGGGATCTTGAGCTAGGGAGAGTCAAATGCAATTGTTGTGTTTGTTTTTTGGGATCCCCCTCTCACACAGGGGTTACACACAAGGTCACATTCAGGAGAATAATGAAGATTATCCCTCCGTGGTTCAACTGTTTGTAGTGGTCAAATCGTATATTGGGGGTCACTTGGAGGTATACGCATGATTATGTGTGGGAGCCTCTCGGGTTGATTTCGGACTTGTTATCCTACCCATACGTTTCGGATCAGATTGTCGACTGTACCCGCCCAGGGACTCATTGTGAATTGGTGTCTTTAGTTGCCATAATCTTTAGGTACTTACACAAGGTGATGGTGAAAGGAAGTCTCACTGTACCTGGAACAGACATTGGTCAAACTCACTCGGGCTCCTTGGAGGGTAAATCCAAAATTACTGTGTGGAAGCTTGCACCAAGGTGAAATTCCGTTAAGCAGGTCACCATTGTAACTGTTCCACCATATCCTAGCCCCTTCTTGACTTGATCACGCAACGTTGGATTTCATCACCAACTAGTACGATCATCGAGAGAAGTTTTGTTTGCTTGGTTGGTTCCTAGATTTTATTAGCGTATGATGTTTCTTTTTGTTAGTTGGCCCTAGTTTTTCAGTGTGTTCTTTTATTCTCCACAATTGAGCTTGTAGATGATAAAGGTCTTCGCCGATCATGTAGGATGCAAAACCTGCCTCTGGAAGGCTATCAACCCTTACCTCCTAACCCTCTAGAAGACAACTACCATAGAGAGGTAGAAAATCAATCCGACGCTGGAAGTGCTATTGCTCCTCCGTTAGATAACTCAGAAGGCGCTTTGTTCATAGTTGAAAATCCCACTACATCTGTGTCGATAATTCCTCTCAAACCACTTTTGGTTCGTTTAGACTCCCTTGGGAATGTCATAGATGAAGAGATCCCACGATTACCGAAGAGGATCTTTACCGAAACATATATGGGATCCATAGAACCAATCTTTGGTGATGAGTATAGGACTCCTGTTCATCCTAGCACTGCAGTAGATACCAATCCCACACCTACTCGTTCTGTATGGAGGACTTCATCGGGACGCGATCTCTATGAACATTTCGAATCCTTTCGACAACCCTTTCATCCTCATGGCCCTCCTAGTGAAACAAGACCATCCGATCAAACCATGAATCACCTAGTCGATCAGGTTATTAACCCTACTGCTACACCAACACAAGTCCATCCTAGTGCTAGACTCATCACCTCTACTCATCCCCAAAGCACTTCAATCTCTACCCCCGTTTCTACAAGATTTTACTCTACAGCTCCACATGTTCCACATGATCCTGCTGGGACATCTTCTCACCCGAGAACGCAGACCCCTGTTGGCCAAACACAACCGGTTGGAGGGAAACCACCATCCAACAAACCTTTTCCTCCTGGAGGACTACCTTTCCATGGAGGGCCTACCCCTCCTGGGGGACAACCCCCTTTTCATGCTCCTCCTGGAGGGAAACCTCCGTTTTCCAGTCATACCCTGTTCATAAATCCACCGCTGGCAAGGGGGAAACCCTCGTTTGCTGGAAACCCTTCACAATCCTAGGGAGTATCTTCAGGAGGAACTTTTACTCAACCCCATGTTGGGAGGCATTTGTATAATAACCCACTAGGAGGAGTATCCAATCTTGTCCCTTCCGAAACATCTTACGGACAATCTTATCTAGGTGGCATCCCAAACACCACCTGGAGTTCTCCGGGATCACAGTCTTATCCTCCTCATGGGTCTAATGTGTATCCGCCTCCAAGATCTACTCCTTACCATTCTCAAGGGAAAAATGTTTATCCTCCTCATGGGAAAATAAATCACCTGGCATATAATGTTCAGAACCCACCGGGTTATGCCAATGTTTCTCATCCATCATCGAATCCTGTTTATCCTGGCCAACAACAATCGTATGTAGGAGGACCTACTGGTTACAACTATCCACCTAACCTAGTTTATGGTCCTACTAGTGTTCCTATGCTGCACCAGTATCATCCGCAAATTAACCGACAACTACCTTTCCTTGCGACCCTGAATCTCCCAGACTTGTCTTGGTTAACTAATGATCCTATTTCTCATTCACCGGTTTGGCTAGTCATTCCAGCTAAACTTCCTTCTGATATTCTGAAATTTGATGGAAACCCTGGCGAAGATCCAAACAACCATGTGATGACTTTCCATTTGTGGTGTTCATCAAACTCCCTCATGGATGATTCTGTACGTTTGCATCTTTTCCAACGAACGCTTACCGGTTCGGAAACAAAGTGGTATATTGAACTACCACATGCTTCTTTTCATGATTTCAATTCCCTTTCCATGTCTTTCCTCACGTACCTTCAACTGCCTATTTGCTACGAGACGGGTATTGAACTCTTGACCTCCCTTCGTCAAACTAACTTTGTGCATATCTCTAACCATATTCATGAGTGGAGGCGACGACAAAGGATGATCAAGGAAGTCATTCCTGACATACTGTTGGTGGAATGGTTTACTAAATCACTGTTACCCCCGATCACTCGTGATGTCGCTATGGGTGGTGAGGTCACAGAGGAACAAACCATCGCTCGGGTTTAGTATTTAGATTTGGTTTATTTCCAATTTGGTACTTTGTATGATCTACTACTGAATGCTGCTCGAGCTAATACCAATCCTTCTAAACCATCATCCTCATCTCATGCGGATGGTGTTATCGGTTCCATCAAAACTCAATCTTTTTCCCAATTGCCCACACTCTCTTCTACCTCCCCCCAAACTCAGATCTCTAAGGTGAATGTAGTTTAATCTGCCCCTTCAAAACAATCCGGAGGTAAGAAGAAGACAAAGAATAAATCAAAAAATAATAATGAACAACCAAAAAATAAAGCTCAAACACCTGCTACCGAAAAGCAACCACAATAGAAACTGAAATTCCCATGTATCATTTGTGGTGACGATCACTACACTCAAGACTGTCCACTTCGCAATGAAGTGGCCAAAATTTTCCAAGGAAAGTCAAAACCCGTTGTGCTTACTCAGCCTTTTCCATAGCAACAATCCATGGTTGCTGAAACTCCCTCTCCTAGGGGTAGTTCTAGCCATCCTAATGATGAGGCCTCATCGAGTGCACATATTTATATGTTTAATGGGATCAATTTGACCACTCACTCTAAGACATATGACACACCAGGTAAACCTGAAAAAGGAAAAGACATTAACAGTACTGGTACTTTACCGGATCCATCATCGTCCTCCGTTAGTATTCCATTGGTTAATCCTCCATCTAGACCACTTCAAATTGAGAAACCCACATTTGACTCCATATTACACCCTCCTAAGATAACTATAAATAAAGCTACCTTTAATCCTAGTTCACGTGCCACCCAGAACTACAACATTGTTGAATATTTGGCTCAAGCACCGTGTGCTATATCTGCATTAGAAGTTCTACAGCACTGCCCCAGTCAATGTAGAATGCTCTTGGCTGCTCTTGGCGCTGTTGATCCTGAGTCATCTAACCATATCATGTTTAACCTGAATAATTATGCATCTCGACTCTCCCACCAACTTTCTTTCCAAGTTGATGTTGTTGTTCACAATCAAAAAATCCACCGAACTATTCTGGATGAGGGAGCCTCGACTTGTGTCATGTCTTTGGCGTGTTGTAAAGGTTTAAAATCACCCACACTTAACAAATCCCCAATGATGTTATGCGCCTTTGATGGGAGATGTTTTCATCCCCATGGGATTTTACAGTCCCTGCCCATCCAATTGGGTGGAAAAACTGTTACTGTTGATGTCGAGGTGGTCGATGCTCCCCTTGATTACAACTTGTTACTTGGAATAAGTTGGTTTTATTCTATGACTACCGTTGCCTCGTCAGTTTTTCGATGTGTCCAATTTCCTCATCAGGGAAAAATTTTCATTGTTGATCAGTTGGATTTCTTCACAACTGATGCTCGCGTTCCCGCTACCAACAATATTCCTTTCTTGGGAGACCACAAGATCACGTATGAAAGCGTTGGTGTTGGCTTACTGAAAGATTCCAGCCTCATGGGTACCTTCCGTACACCACTTCCACTGACTGCACATCATATTGCCACCATCGATATGATTTCGATTGCGGCTTATCAATCTTTGGAATCATCTGACTCTTGGATTGTACCTTGTCCATTGGAATTCGATGCACTAGGTGATACTGTGCCACTTAGTCTTGCCAAAATGGCATACGTTTCTATCCAATCCACTTCTCCCTCATTAGATGACCAACATCTATTGGCGCTTGACGTTTCCTCGATGCAATCACGATTGAGTTCCTTGTTGTCTGCGATCGACTTCATTTCCCCAATTTTTCATTTTGATGGATCTATTCTAAAAATGCTTCACATTGACAAGCTACCTTGGGATGATAACTATCATCGATCCTCTTTTCTTCCCCCTCGTGAAGAAATTCGGGCAGATATATAGTCTATCTCCCCTCTTGACTACGACTTTCTATCGTCTCCCATGCCTTCAACTTTCGATGATTTGGATCCAGTAGTTGACATGGTGATTTCTTCGGTAGGGTTATTGGAGCCTAATCTCCTTACCCTTATCATGACCCTCGACATGTGTTCCTTCCTGAGTGATTATCTTCCATCCAGCGAAGACCTCCTGGAAGCCATGACCGAGTTTTGTCCCTTGACATGGTATCCTTCCAGAGCATTATCCTCTTGGAAGCCATGATCAAGAAGCAGTTAGGAGCATAGTTTGTCTTCTCTGTTGCAAGATTGTTAAAAAATGAAGCAAAGGTCATGATCATAGTTTCTCTTCTTTGTGGCAAGCTCATTAAAAAATGAAACAGAGGCCCTGAGCATAGTTCTTTTCCTGTGTCAAGCTCATTAAAAAATGAAATATTTACCTCTCTTGAACTTTCTTTTCATCCACCCTTCTCCTTTTTCTCATCTAGCAGAGAAATTGGTGACAACCTCAAAGTTGGTGAATGAATTGAAGCTTGGGGGGAATGTCTCCAGCCTTTGCTGATCATTCTGGAGTTAAGCCATTAGCTTTCAAGTTGGGGGCATACCAAGCTTAGTCTTTGTTCTTTCTCGTGCTCATATATACATGAGAATGCATCTGGGTAGACTTTTATCTCTTTTTCGGACCTGTATGGATACACGAAAAAGGAACCCCCTGAAGTCTTCTTTAAGCTCTTTTCAGACTCTCTAAACATGAAAAGATTGCTGAGTGATCTTGCTTCCTTTCCCACTCGTTAAAAGGTTTGAAAGGGCGTCTTTCGAGTGATAATTTATCTCTTTTTCGGCCTCACGAGACTAACATTATGAAAAAGGACAAATTGGAGTCATCTTTAAGTTCTTTTCAGACTCTCTAAACATGAAAAGATTGCCGAGCGACCTTATTCTCTTCATGCTCGTTAAAGAATTTGAAGAAAACATTTGTTGAGAGATAGTTTATCTCTTTTTCGGTCTCATCTGACTACTTTATGAAAAAGGAACTGAGAGAGTTCTCTTTTAAGTGTTTTTCCAGACTCTATAATCATGAAAAACCTTCGAGTTTTCTATCTTTGGACTTGTTAAACAAACATCGACATGCCCATACGGGATCAAACCCTTACTTCTTCCAGTTCGTTAAACAAAGGAAGAGGAACTTACCAAAGGTGAGTTATATCGAGCATGTGTTACCCTCCTCGAGCTCATTAAATTAAAAAGAGGTACTCATTTATCTGGATGGGGGAAAAAATTGAAGGAAGCAAGCCAAGCAGTTTTTTGAGAACATTACCAAGTAACTCTTAGAGTCGCCCTTGAGCACGACACTTTGTCTTTGCACACATATTAATTCATTGAACGTCTGCATTGAACCAATCCTTTGAGTTTTTCTTACTCCTTTGGGTCACTCGACAAAAGTCACATTATCCATTGCATCATAGTGTTTTGGTCCATGTCATGTTTCTGCTGTTGTGCCTCAGTGTTCAAGGGAAGTATCCGCCTCGAGATTCAACCATCATAAATATCTTGTCTCAATACCCATGTCAGTCCATGTTCATTTGATCTACCAATTACATCTCTGTGTCCATTTCATGTCATTGATGGGGGATACATCAAGGCCCTCCTTCGACGAGTCTATTCCTGTCGACTTCAACACATTATCCAGGAACTAGACTTAGAAACCAATTAGTACTTTGGGACATGCATGCCTCAATGGTAGGCCTCCTCACGTTTGACAGTGGGTTTACATCATTGACCTCTGATCGGATGATTCCAAAGATGTTCGACTTCAGCTCATCCATTCAAATTCGTTGGAAGTTACTAGAGTACCTTGGGAATCATTGACTTCAATGGTGATCTCCCTCGCGCTTGTTAACGGTTTACATTATTGATCGGTAATCAAGTATTTTCTACCATGTTCGACATCATGACATCTATTCACATGGTTAGATTCGTACTACATCGGTATTGGTAAGAAGACCCTAGGTTGAGTCATCACTCTTATATGTACTTTGCCCAAGTTATGAAGGAGTTTCTCTTGAACAATGACACATATAATATCACATAGATCCACTTTGTATTGGTCATGGCTATGTCTTGTCATCTCGTAGATCCACTATGTATTCTTCGTGGCTATGATCAATTCAGGTCATAGGAGTATAGATCCACAATGTATCCTCGGTGTCTATACCTTTTATAAATACAATTATGGATCCGCAGTGTATTTTATGGCGGCCATATCTTGCAAGTCTTTATCACCCAAGCATAGGTATGCCTGCCTTGGGTATGAAACATGTCATAATATTTGTTGGATGTTTGTGTGCAGCTTCTGTCAGTTTCTCTGCGTCTATACCCTTTCTTGAAAGTCTACAAAGCATTTCAGTTATCAGTTCTTGTCTTCTAACTTCATACTTTGGGGGGAAATCTGTTACACATTGAAATTACTCACTTCGATAATGTCGCAAGTGTCATCATTACAAGTGTCGCAAGTGTCGCATTTTGCTCACAAGTGTCACAAGTGTCAAGAAAAGCATATTGCCATAATGCCTATGTCATACCTATAACGACATCAGAAAAACACTTGAAACACCTCAAACATTTGATTTTGAAGAAGAGGAAAGGTTAACTGGGTTTATGAACCTCTTGCCATTTGAAAGAACCACAAAAATTGAGTTTTTAGAAGAGAGCGCTCCCCTATACCTCTCTCAGGAGTGCTGGCACCCCCCTATAGACTATCTGGGAGTGTTATAACACTCCATCTACCCTTTTGGAGGAGTGCTGCTACTATCAAGAGTGTTGGCTCCCCCCTATAGATTACTAGGGAGCGTTATAACGCTCTGATTTCCCTTTTGAGGGAGCGCTACCTATTCTGGGCACAGTTGGTTTGTTGAGAAGAATGGGGGAAAGATCTCTTCAATCTTTGAAGGCAGTTGGATTCGAATCCTTAGTCAAGCCATGATCTTAGGGAAGATCCCTAACTGAAGGAGGAAAATTCTCAACTTACCCTACAGATATCTCAAGTGGTTGGGCCTCTCTAAACCTATATAAGCAGGCCCTCTCATGGTGAAAAGGGGGGAATGATTGGAAGCATGAAACCTATGATATCATAGGAAACACACAGTGAAGTGGAGGAGAATAATCAGTGAAGTTACTATCATTCTGATCGTGGGTCTTTTCAGCAAGGGTTAGACAAGGAGGACTTGATGAAGCTGCTAAACTCACATCTACGGTTGTAAGTTTCCTTTGTTGTTGTTCTCATTAATATGACATGCTTGGCTTATTTATTTCTAGTTTGTGTTTAATCTGACATGAACTTGTCTCTAATAGATAGGTCTATTTCAAGCTAATCGCAATAGAGTAGGAAGTGGTTGTATCTTTGTTTTTCTACAGGGCTTATCAAGGAGCGCAACATTGGAGCTCCATTTGGACCGTGCAGGGACAAACACCGGTAAAAGTTACTTCTTTCCTCCTTCCTCCTCACACATTAGTTTATCTAGATCTAAAAGGAAGTTAGTGCCCATGATAAGCATCTTCTGTCTTAAGAGTTAAGAGTCTATCTCTCAAGAGGAGATCTACCTATCCGTAGGGAGATTTTCCTTCAATAGAGACCAATACTTAACCACCAATCCATACACAGTAAAAAAATCCATACATTATAACTTTGGAAATGCACAGACAACGAGGAAACTCAAGAGCCAACTGTTGAATTAATTAAAGAGCAGAGCAAAATATTCATGGATGGAGCAACAAGAAACTCATACCTATGTAAAAATTTCTAAGGAGAAACCACCAAGCTTGTATACCTCTTCCACGGCCGAACAAAAAGGAGAAGCAACAACCAACAAGAGCAAATGAAAAATGACTAGGGTGGTGAGCTCGATGAGGGTTACAATAACATGCATTTATTTCACGTCATATTTACATTCATCCATAGCCAGTACAAGCAAGATAACATACAAGACATCAACCACTAACTCCAAATCAATTAATGCAGGTCGAATACACCACAATTTCCCTAAGTTTCCGATTTAACAAATGCGCCAACCTTTGTTTAAAAACTCCAATATGACATATCTCAAATACTTGCTAGGGATACCATGTTCCAACCCTACTTCCAATACAAACAATGCCTGTACCCTTGTAGCATGAAATCACCACATCACACATATAACTTAAGCATGGAGTTTAGGACCTTCCTAAAAATAAATGTAACATAATAATACTTGTGAGTTTTATATAAAAAGAACACCATTCCCTTTTAAATCATATCACCCATAACATCATATTTGATTATTCATTCCAACAAAGATTTTAAACGCAAATAAACTGTATGGATCATCTCAACCAACTCATAAGCATGTAAAGCATAAGTGTCGTCTCTTCGCCATAGTCACACAAGTTACATAAGGGGTCCCACCTATTAGTATATTATTAAATATAGTTAATAATAAAGCATTTGCAATCATTTGCAAGAATGTACCCTATGTTGCGATTTTGGGTGTCAACAAGGCACACTAGAACAGAAAAGGGATAGTATAATTGACAAAGAACATGCTAGTCTTGTGGGAGAACACTTTCAAGCTAACACAACCACAAAGAAAATCCTCCAAGTAGGCCTATGGTGGCCCAAATTGCATAAATAATGGATATTGGGAATTAGTGGGTGTGGAAAATGTCAGAGAATGGGATCACTACTTTGGAAAGATAAAATTCCTCTGCAATTAGTAAATCCTAGTACCATTCGAAATATGGGAAATTGACTTCCTCGATCCATAGCTGAAAAGGGAAAAATGCATAGGATCAAGGTATATCATCATTGTAGTAAAATATTTAACTAAGTGGGATGAATCATAAAAAATCAAATCATGTACCAAAGAAGTTGTAACAAAATTGATTTATGAAAACATAATTACAAGATCCAGATGCCCAATAATTTTAATAAGTGATCAAGGAACACACTTTGTGAATGGTACAATTAGGATATTGTTGGAAAATTTCACGATCAACCACCAAAATACACCATCTTATCATTCAAAAGAAAATGGAGCAGTCGAGTCATTTAACAAGACATTGCACAAAGGTTTGATACAAATTTGTGGCATCAACATAGATGAATGACATGATACAATACCGACTATCTTATGAGCATATTGAACTACTTTTAAAATATTGACTGGTCATACACCTTTCAAATTAGTATATGGACAAGGAGCAGTGGTTCCCCTACATTTCTGGAGGAACACAAAAATATATTCATTGGTACTCCACTTTGACCTTTGCATGTAAAAAAAAGAAAGGTTCTATCGAGTAAATAAACTTCAAGAACAACACATAATTGTACTCCATCACCAGGTAGTCCAAAAGCACTAGTATATATCCTAGCATGATAGACACCTTAGGAAAAAAGATATAAAGAATGGTGACTTGGTTCTTTTATACGAAAAAAAAATTAAAGGAAAACCAAAGAATCTAGAAACTACATGGTTGGGACCCTTTGTAGTCGAAGATATCCAACCATCAGGTGTAGTTCAACTTAGAACATTGGAAGGGAAACTCTTTGAAAAAGTCATCAATGGTGTTCCATCTAAAAAAATACCACCCCTGAAGAAAAAAAGTCCATTAGTGAAAATTTATTTAGAAGTGATAATGGATTCAGATTAGACTAAAAACCACTATGTGATGGTCTAATCCTTGAAAAAAAAAGAGAGAAAGAAACCCCCCCAATAAAATAGTCGGTTATGAAAGAATCATGTAAAAAATCGTCTTATGATGAAAATTTATTTAATGAAGTCATAACTGACTGGGACCAGTAATAAAGGACAAATCATACAAATCTTGGTTGGATTAGCAAGAAAAATAACATAAAAGGAATGTAGAAAGTTTCAACAAGAAAATACAAATAGACCAAAGTACTTCTTCAAAGGACCACAACTATCATAGAAAAACCCACAAGTGCATCCTAAGGATTTTAGAAGATTTTTGGACCAACAAAAAAGGAAGGAATCAATCGAGCCATGAAAAAATTAATCAAGTGAGAAAGGGAAAATTGAGTCAAGTGAGCGAGGATCAAGTGAGCGTGGAAAAATTAAATTGAAAAAGTGTAGACAAGAAGAATTGAACGAACAAGAAAAGCATAAAATATGAAAAAGTCGACATATCGACTATGACCATAGAATTGACTGTGAGAAACAAACCAAAAAAACATATTGTATTGACCACAAAGAACAAATAAACCAAGCTAATCATATAGACTATGCAAAACAAATCGACCATTCGACTTCTTCAGTAATTGACCAAAGTCATTGGATTACGCATAAATAATCCATCAATCAGGAAGAGTACCCACACAAAAGACACTTAATGACAATAATTAATGAAGGAAGCCATCAAATTATCACTTCCACATGTGATTGGACCAAATTCCACCTGAAATTTTCTATAAATATGACTCCCCAACAACATCAAAACACATTGCTCAAATCCACAACTAGTCTACATAATTCTCATTGCACAAAAATCCCTAATACAAATTGTTGTGATCTTGACCAATATAAACGAAGTAGAAAATAATAAGATAATGAAGAAATGACTCCCAAAATGTGAGGCCAAGTCCAAACCAGTGAAATTCTGGTCAAACTGCTTAGCAAGAAAAGATTCGACAAAGCGAATCTATTATAATTAGAAATTCACATAAATAACATTCAATAGGACTAGATGGATGATATATACTAGAAGAAACAATGGATGAACTTCACCAATCGGGGGTTTGTAGTTGTGAAATGGAGGAAAGAAGAAATAATGCTTGATAAATCATAAATTAAAACTTACATCAATGCCCTGGATGTTACATATTTTCAAGACTAGAAGGAAGAAGCATCTAAATTTATCATAAGTCTGTACCATCAGGGGAAGTTGTGGCTGGACTATCCACTTGTAGTTATGGAAATACTAATACACAAAATCACTGGGTTACCAAATATGGATGAAGAAACAACAAAAATGATTGACCCAATAGCCTGGATCCATAAATTTATAGAGACAAATTCAACAAAGAATTCAAAAGGATATTGGACATATAGTCGAGGAGGGAAAAATATTTAATTGGGAAGAGCACCTGAAAGACATCCTCAAAACAAACTACCAAGAATTCTAGGAATCCAACAAGGCCATTAGGTACACAACAATTATCCTTCCCTGCTAATCTAGATAGAAACAATCCAAATCTACCCAGTTGCAGAGACTATGTTCACTAGAAATTCAACCACAACCATGTACAACTTCCAATTTTTTGCTGCATATTGGAAGGGGAAAACTGAAGAACATTCACCCCAATACATGTTCCAAGAATGAGTAAAGACACTAAAAAATGACAGTATTCATTGGAGAGTTTCCCAAAATGTAAGAAGAGGGCTATCACCATCTATACATGTTCAATTAGAGCTCAAATTTGCTAAAGTTTGGTATGCACATGGACAAACTAAACATCAACTAGAATAACTCCCATACCAACTGATTGTCCAATAGATATTTTAGGAGATCCAACGATAGATAAACACCATCACTTATATTCCACCACTTGTTACAGAAGTCATTACTGATATCATCATGCCATTAACAAATGCATAAATCAATGAAGAAGAAGAGCCTACCTTATACACAATTTCATTTGCTGTTGGCGGGGGCAGTACATCAAAATCCTCTAAAAAGAGGATGTCTGCAAGAAAATAGTTAGATCAAATAGTAGAACAAAATGATATAGCCAAGGAATGTTTTGAAGCTGAATTACTATTGGATCTCTTGCACACATCNGATGACCCATAGTTCCTATAGATTTTACCAAAAAAACCCCCAAGGCATCGACATATCAATCTTCAATCAGAGACTTAAGAAGGTCTCACCCGAGACATGATGAGAATTACATAGACCATCTCATATTACATTGATGATGAAGGGTTAAATTACATACGGAGTCCACTTGAGCTGGCATCCATACATTCCATTTAAATATACTTAATGATCATCAACAGGTAACATTAACAAATACATTCATTGAACACAAAGTCAACACAGTAAATGATAGGAATAACAACAACTTATATTACTTTCATTCAACTAGTGGCATATATGGACCAAGAGATTCATGATTCATTAGAAACAACACCTTGTGCTCTCATGCATTCTAACAATAATGCATTAAAAAGGGACATGAAATCTATTAGATTCCACTCATGCTACTAAGCTAAATCTAAGACAAACTTATTACAAAACCAATTCCAACTACATACAGAACCCAAATCACAACTAGGCTCTTACAAAACATAGCAAGACTCATCTCTCAATTGAGAGAAATCAGAGTGAACCCACTGAATGAACAACAACCAAAAACCTTCTTTGTGTCATCACTACTACCTTTATGTTTCCTTCTCTGCTCTATCACTCTGTCACTTTTAGCTTTGCTCCACTCGCCCTGTTGATTTCTACTCCCGCACGCTTTTGCCACCTGCATGAAGTCCATGCAACTTCTTTGGATTCATGGCATCCTTAACTAAATTTCCATCTCGTCCCTTAAATTCTCCATGATCTCTCGTGCTTTCCGAGTTAATCATTCGATAAGATTTCCCGAAGTTCCTCTTCCTGATTCTGACATGCATGCAATATATTCTTGATTTCTGGAATGCATAGTGGAACTTGGAATGGCACATGTGCCTTATTTCAACCATCACACAACTACTGGTGTGCTTGCAAAACTGTAGTGCATGCACAATTGTGTTTTCACGCGTGCAATATTTACCTCAAAACTTTGGGTGCCAACATTTCCAAATAAAGGACTAACTAAAATTGATATATCCTTAGTTTTGGACTCTCGCTATTCAATTTTCAATGATGTCATCTCATTTCCTGAAGAACCTGTTTTAAAAATTCATATTTGCGAGTTATATCTAATCATTATTAAAACAAGATCTAGGTCTAGTACTACAACACATTATGCTAAGTAAAATCAAGACTTTTTTTCATAACCTGGTAGTTTCATAGTTCTAGATATAATTGGGATATTGATGTTTTCATATGAGGGATCAATGCATGGAAAGTTAATATTACCTTAGATTTTTTTATGAGTTCAATCTCCACTAGGATCCTTTGAATGGAATTACATTCAATGGTTGATATAGAAGTGCGCATTGATAAATCTTATACCATAAATGATATCCAAGGAACCCACCTATTTAGATATTCTGTAGTAGGAGGAGAATCCAAAATCAGAGTGAATTGATATAACTATGGAAATTTTTAGAAACAATACAAATCATATCAAAGAAAGGGTATTCATGATGTGATAAGCTCTACAAAACTATGCAATAATGAAACCATTAGGATAGTAGACTCCATGGGTACAATTTTCATGATCTTTTGAGATGGTTACTCTCATGAGTAAAATAAAACCAACACATTCTAAACTTTGAAATTGAATTCACAATGAATAAAAGGAAATTACATGAAATTTTGGTGGTTGGAATCATTATATTAGAGTCATTAAACGTTGATGGTTGGAATAATGGATGTATGCTTCAATTGTCCCTATAAAGTATGTGTTAGATTTTGATTAATCAATGCTTTATTCATAGTGTTCATTTCTTACACTTTTGACATTTGAAAGAGGAGGAGGATATGTCATTTCTCCAACTTTTGTAATATGAGTGAGTAGGAGAAGGATCACTCACCCTTTTTCACACTTTATTAATTTTTGGGTGGAAGAGGAGTAGTATCCTATTCTCATACTTTAGTAATTTTTGGGAGGAGGAGAAGTAACATTGGCCGTTTCTCACACTTTTGTAATTTGAGTGTCAAGGGGAGGGAGGAGCACTAGACCTTTCTCATACTTCTTCCATTATAAATAGGAGGAGAAGGAGAATGGGCCCTTTCTCACACTTTCATAATTCAAGTTATTAGGAGAAGGAGCACTAGCTGTTTTTCATAGTTTATTAATTTTTGGGAGGTAGCGAAGGAGCATTAGACCTTTCTCATTCTTTAGTATTTTTTGGAGGAGAATGAGCACTGACCCTTTCTCACACTTTTGTAACTAGATATATGAGGAGGAGGAGTGGCTTCATTTTCTCCCAAGTTAGTAATTCTAGTAAAGATGAGAATGAGCACATACCCTTTCTCACACTTCTATCATTTAATTGAGGAGGATAAGAAGAAATGGCCCCTTCTCACACTTTTATAATTAGAACTATTAGGAGAAGGAGGAATAGCACCACCCCTTTCTCACACTTGTTCCATTTTAAATATATGGAGAATGAGAATCGACTCTTTCTCACACTTTTTTAATTTTAGTGAGCAAGAGAAGGAGCACTGTCCCTTTCTCACACTTGTGACATTTGAAAGAGAAGGAGAAGGAGCATGGAACATTTATCACACTTTTGTAATTTGAGTGAGAAGAAGAGGTATCATTGGCTCTTTCTCACACTCTAATAATTTTTGGGAGAAAGGGAAGGAGCACTATACCTTTCTCACAATTTAGTAATTTTTGGGAGTATGAGAAGGAACATTGGCCCTTTCTCACATATTTGTGATTCAAGTCATGAGTAGAGGAGGAGAATTGGCTCTTTCTCACACTTATGTCCTTCATGTCTAAAAACAAATCAAGATGGAGCATGGGCCCTTTCTCACATGTTTCTAAATTGAGTGAGCAAGAGAAGGAGCATTGTCTCTTTCTCATACTTTAGCAATTTTTGGGAAGAATATAAGGAGAACCATCCCTTTCTCATAACCAATTAATTTTTGGAAAGAGGAGAAGAAACACTATCCCTTTCTCACACTTTTTAAATTAGAGTGATGAGGATAATGATAAGGAGAACTGACCCATTTTCACTCTTCTATCATTTGAGTGAGGAGAAGATGAAGCATGCTCCCTTTCTACCACATCCATAATTTTAGTGAGGAGGAGAAGAAGCACTAGCCCTTTCTCACACTTTATTAATATTCGGGAGGAAGAGAAGTATCTCAAGCCCTTTCTCATACATTAATATTTTTTTGGAGGAGAAGGAGCATTGGCCCTTTCTCACAACTTTGTAATTAAAGTGATGATGAGGAGGAGTGGCTTCATTTTATCATACGTTGGTAATTTCAGGAAAGGGTAGAAGGAGCATAGGTCCTTTGTCACAGTTGTGTCATTTAATTAAGGAGTATAAGGAGCATCGATCCTTTATCACACTTTTTTCATTACAAAGATGAGGAGAAGGAGAATGAGCACTAGCCCTTTCTAACATTTCTACAATTTGAAAGAGGAGGAGAAGGATCATGGGCCCTTTCTCACACTTTTTTAATTAGAGTGATGTGGAGAAGAAAAAGGAGCACTACCCCTTTCTCATACTTATTTCATTTGAAAGAGGAGGAGAAGGATCATAGGCCATTTATCACACTTTTGTAATTTGAGTGAGCAAGATAATGAGCACTATCCCTTTATCACACTTTATTAATTTTGAGGATGAAGAAAAGGAGAACTAGCCCTTTCTCATACTTTAGTGATTTTTGGGATGAGGAGAAGTGGAACTATCCCCTTCTCACACTTTTCTAATTTGAGTGATGATGGGAAGGAGAGGGACCTGATCTGGCCCTTTCTCACAGTTTTGTAAATTGAGTGAGCAAGAGAAGAAGCATTGGATTTTTCTCACTTTAGTAATTTTGTGGAGGTTGAAAAGGTCCATTAGACCTTTCTCATAAGTTTCTAATTTTCGGGAAGAGGAGAAGGAACACTTTCCATTTCTAACACTCTTGTAATTATATTCATGAGGAGGAGTGGCTCCATTTTCCAAAAAGTTATCAATTTCAAGAAAGAGGAAAAGGATCACTAGCCCTTTCTCTCACTTGTGCCATTCAAAAGAGGAGGAGAATGAGTTTTTATATCATCTATTGATACCTCCATGTATTAAATTCCCTATCGGCCACCATACACCCTTCTTGTTGACTTTGATAAATTTTTAGGTCAATCCACATGCTATTCATACTCACAAAATGAGTGTGTACAGGCCCTTCCTGCTCACAAAAGGAATGCGTGCCTTAAGAAGTGGATAAAAAAATATAAAATTCACAAAAATATGCACTCCTAAGTGGGGTTTATAGGAAAAATACTTCCATAACTTCCTAAAACCCATTAGAAACTATCTCAACCAACTTTCAATGGTATAAAATGAGGCTTGATTCAAAGGAAATGAGAAGCACTAATGAAATAGAAAATCTATCATTTTGTTATCCTTATGCTAGAGCAATCAAAGATGCTTGTTTCCCTTGGTTTTTTATAACCTTCATCCCTCAGAAAACCCCTGAGTATTTTCCCTTTTTCATGCATTTTAGTTCCAAATATCTCAATTTCCCACATCCTATTGCATGGAGAAGAGTTGGAGTCCTAAAGTAGTCTTAAGTGGATTTGGGATGGAGGAATCCAGATGACGGTTATGGAAGGTGCCAATAACAAATCAGGGATAATTTTGTATTGTTTTATTTTTCCATTAATTAAAAAGGAATATCTCTCTTCTTTCCCTCCCCCAAAGTCAATCTTTTTTTATTAATTGATCTCTTTTTGTATTTTGTTGTGGAACTAACTCTCCTAGTTGGTTAGTTAATATTAGTTATTTCATCCTTGTTTCATATTTATCTATTTTGTTTAAGGGAGGTTTCTCATCTTCTTGTGTGCATATCTAGAGTTTGGATCAGAGCAAGGATAAGTGGAGAAGGATTGTGATCTGATATTTCTGCGAGATATTTCTCTACAAAAATCCTCTGATGAGGACCTTTTACTAATGCTTAATCACATGTGAAAATGAAAAAATAATCATCAAGCATTGACATGAACATGAGAAAAATTATCATAATTAGGTGAATATGTGTAATTAAATCTCTACTTAACCAAGCGAGAATGGAAAAAAAACTCACACATATAATTTGACACCCATGTGTTAACTGAGTTCACTAGACTTCGTTGGCTACGTCTCCAGATCCACTTGGAAGAAAAATCACTTTATTGTCCTTCCTTTAGTAGGGATGAAACCTTCTCACAAAATGTGGCACATGCTCCTTACATGGTGAAAATCCAAGAGAAACCTTCTCTTGTACAAAGGAACTTAAGGCTCTCAAATAAGTGAAATTTCTTCAGACACTAGAAGGAATACATATATCTCAATGAAAATCTCCCTCTCTCTCTCCAAGGGGCCTAAAGTGGCTCAAAGGGCCTCAAGGTGGCCTCAAGGGGCCTCCCTATATAATGCTTACATAAGGAATTTATATAGTTTCCCTCTCTCCATAATTCAAGGAGACAAGACCCACAATCTTAGGATCTAATAACAACTCAAGGACAAAAATGAGAAAGCATCTCAACCAACCTTAACTTCCCCTTGGGAGTAAGAAAATTCTTGCGATAAAATGAGGAAGAATCCCAAACCAACTCATGAGACTCCCAAATTCCTCTTAAAATTAGGAAACTAATTTAGGAGGTGGATTTTCTCACTTAATTTTAATTTCCTTTTTACAAATTAAATTAAAAATACATGAGCACATGATGCTAAAAAACATTAATCATTTTTACAATATGAAGCATTAAACATCCCTTTTAAAATTTGTCACCTATCATCAATTATTATTTTAATGATATTCTCCATGGTGTTCAAAGTAATGAATCCTTGTGTGGATATCCTCTTGGATCATACCTCCCCACAAAAGACACTTTTGGTCCTCCAAAAGTATAGAGAGAAATTGTGACTTGAATATCCACAACCAACTTCTAGGAAGAGTCTTACCCTCCACGATGCACTTCCCCACTGCTCGATATGCATAAAAAATGTCTCTGATAGACCACACCCTTCTTCTCCTTCACCTTGGTACCTCTAAATGAGGATGTCAATGCCGACACTTGCACCAATGAAAATCTGTAGTTGATTCCTTGATCTGCATAACAAATGTCTCTGAAAGGCCTCACCCTTATTCTCCTTCACCTTTGTACTTCAGAATGAGGATGTCGATGCAAAAACTTGCACCAATGAAAATATGTAGTTGAAAATACATGAATTACAACTTTTCAAAGTCATACCATACTTTCCAAGAGTTTATAAAACACTCATGGACAAGTTTGCAATGATTTTCAAGACATGCCTTAAGAAAAATAATGCCTCTCACTCAATAGTGGCTATAATACCCATTACAATGTTGTCAAAATAGGCCTAAGTAAAATAATTCCTCTCACTCAATAGTGGCTACAAGACCCATTACAATGTTGTTAAATCTGCCTAGGAAAACCAATGCCTCTCACTCAACAATGGGTACAAGACCCATTACAATGTTTCCAATAAGGCTTACAAGGTTTAGGCATAAAACATAATGCCTCTCACTCTCATCATTACTTACAAGAGTGGATAATTACAACCCTTTTACATCAATTTCATTAAGGCAGATACCCCTAAATGTGCAATAGTGGGAACTTTATGGATTTTAAACCCCCCATTACAAACATGTGCAACATAACAAATAAGGAAAATTCCATCATCATCACACTTGTCTCACAATTATGAGACTTTTGACTGTAAGCATGACTATTTTTTGTCGAAGTGTAATAATGGTCTCTTACCGCACCATCTCGATTTACGTGCAAGGTTCAAACAATGAATTTCTTGCAATAATTCAGATCTTGTTGCCTTGCTTCACCACTCAAAGATCACCATAATATACAACATACGTTCATCCTCTTGCAATTTCCAAAAAGAGGTAAAAAACATAAATGTATAAAACTTACATTATTTTTCATGCCAAGGCACTCAGCTAGTTACTCAAATATCAACATACACAACACCAGGAGGTCCATCTCATCATTTTTCAACTTTTGACTGTAAACTCGACCTGTTCTAAAAGATGAAACTCTACCTCAAAGTTTGTTCCATGCATTAATGACAAAAGTGGGTTTCTGCCATGAGCCCTGGAAATCCATTGGTCAGATCCAAATTTTGACCAACCAGTGGATTATTGGTGAAAAATCCTGTAAAAATGACTGTACTTTCATAAAATTCCATCACTATGACTTCTAGACCCCTCATGGGATTTCTGCCTCGTTTTCCATGCCTGTTGGGCCATACCCTCTGCATTAAAATGCGCTTGCAAAATACTGAAATTTGTGCCCATTCTGGGCACGCGTGGATCCTCTCCGTTAGATGGAAATATTTGGGTTCAAATAATTGTGGGTGGGCGGAGAAACCAAGCCTCACCCGTTTGGCATATTGGTAACGACGCACATTAATAGGGGCTAGGTCCTGAGGTCAAACCCACGGGGCTACCCCTTTTGTATATAATACAAATGGTAGTTTAATATATGGTTTTATATTTTTAAACCATATTATGACTATGTCCAATCCAAAATATGCTGTCAGGTTTGGGGATCTGACTGATTCAGTCATTGGATCCGGCGCTGGCCAGTCGGGCCCCTTTCTCGGCCTCCCACAAATTTAACCTTTAAATAAAAATGGCGATGCATAGTGGTGAGAACTTGCCTATAGATGAGTTGGTTGTGTCGTTGGTTGTTAATGCGCTAGCCTCCAGAAGGTCCAATGTTTAAATCCCGACCAGTCTAGGCCGAACGTTTAATAAAAACAAATTTTGGACTTCGCAAAACTTTCTCTTGGGATTGTTTGCCGCCAGCCAGTGCAGTGCCTCTTTTTTTAATTTTGATTTTTCAGACCCAACTGTCTTTGGGAATTCACGAGGTGCCATGTGGAACCCTGTGATTGGGCACGTGGCACACTCGTATTGGACCACTCTCACAAAATCATCCACCAAATGGGTTGTACAGCCTACCATGTCATCATATGGTATGCCACATCATTGCCACTATGCTTCCACATCATCAAACTGCCAACAATACCTACCGTGTTAGTTTCCCTATTGTACTGCCACATGGTGTACGACCATCAGACCAGTCATCACCTATTCATTGTATGACCTTCCATGTCACTGCTGCATCATAATGCTAACATCAACGTGACATGTGGCCAAATATGGTTGGTCCAACTAGGTGCCAAATCACCTAAAAATGAGTGACACGTGGTAAGATCTCAGGCTACCATGTAACCCTATTGTCATTATGTTGATGTCATTAGGACATGTGTTGTACTCTGTACCTTCCAAATCAACATGCTGACATCAACACTATACAAAATTCACCAGATTCACCCATTTGTTGGAAATTTCATATGGCCATAAATTTTTCATCTAGAATCCTTTTGAGGTGCAGTTGGAAATCTCTCGTTGAGCTCTTAGACTTGGCGTTGTTTTCATCAAATTCTAGACACTTTGATTTTAGGCCATTTTTTTTCAATTGAGGAGGATATAGCCTCCAACTTCATAGACACTAGTATGGGATTCTTGATTGGTGTACCATGAAGCTCGGGGTGAGCCTTCCAACATTTCCTGATCCAATGACCACACATTTGGTAGTGAGTGCAATAATTGTGTGACTTAATATCTGTCTTACTTTCACTGTAAAGATATTTTCTCTTCTAGTACTTTGCAACACTCTTGCTATCCCAAGATGGTGTTGGTGATGATCTCATATGTTTTCTTGAATTCTCCTCTAATTCTGCTGCTGCTGAGAATTATCCTTCACCATACCGCAATCCCACATATCAGGGTCTTCCTTCAACTTCCAATGGTTGAATGATGCCTTTGCAATCAATACCAAAACCTCCTCCTTTATACCCCATCTTCCACAACAACTTCAAGCCAATGCCCTCAGTGTTCCTTTCAAAAACGTCAAAAGAGGTATCATCATTAATAAGGGAAGGATGTGAACATGGAGAATTCTTTACCTCCATTCCTGTTTCTGACGCTTGGTCATCTTCCTGACGTTGGGCCAACCGCTCCTTCTGGTTGGATGAAGTTGTAGATGAGGCTTCTAGGAAACCAACTTGGTTCCCTAGTATCTGGAGAGAATCCTCTATCATCTAAAAATATGTGCAACCATCAACATTTTCATGACAAGAACCATAACTGATATACCTGCCATGGCCACGAGTTGACCTGATGTTGGAGGGGATTTTTTCTTCTCTTGTAGCGGAGCATTCTCCAACTTGCTCCTCCATAGCCTGTAGTTGTAGTCGTAGTTCGCTCTTTTCTTCTTCTTTGGATTCTTGAAGTAACCTCCCCAATTCAATGTTCTCTTCTTGAATGGTCTGTTTGATTTCTTCAAGCTCATGAATCCATGATTTTTTCTTTGCTTTTCCCATGATAATATTCACAATCTGCAAAACTATTCAGACCTGCTCTGATACAACTTGATCCAGGATTTCTACGAGATATTTCTCTACAAAAATCCTCTGATGAGGACCTTTTACTGATGCTTAATCACATGTGAAAATGATAAAATAATCATTAATAATTACATATGAACATGGGGAAAATTATTATAATTAGGTGCATATGTGTAATTAAATCTCTACTTAACCAAGCGAGAATGCAAACAAAACTCACACATAATTTGACACCCATGTGTTAATGGAGTTCACCAGAATTTTCTAGCTACATCTCCAGACCCACTTGGAATACAAATTGTTTTATTGTCCTTCCTTTAGTAGGGCTGAAACCTTCTTACAAAATGTGGGACATGCTCCTTATAGGGTGGAAATCCCAGAGCATCCTTATCTTGTACAAAGAGAACTTAAGGCTGTCACATAAGTGACATTTCTTCAGACACCAGAAGGACTACATTTCTCTCAATGAAAATCTCTCTCTCTCTCTCTCTCTCTCTCTCTCTCTCTCT
>JASDQU010711538.1:991-20675 GCA_032191745.1 Picea mariana
TGTTTGAACTTGTCTTCCTCGACATCCTCATAGTCAAAATATTTATCCAGAGCTCTAATCCAGTCTAGAAGCTCTTCAACATCCAGGTTTCCTTCATAGACTAGAATGTCCATTTTTTCTCTGGCACCTATCCTTGCAACAACCCTGAATAGGTGTTCATCCACAACATCTTCGAATGCAACTTCTTCTCCATGTCCAGCTACATTTTCACTCTCAGCCTCGTTGATATCTCCATTGTCGACTATGCACCTCTGTGTTGTCTCCATGGCATCAATCCTGGTACGTAGTTCACACATTTCTCTTTCCACTGCTAGATCAGGCATTGCCATTGGCCTATCTCTTCTTCTTAGCGGCATGGCTGTAAAAATTTCTCTTTCATCTGCTATAGAAAGAAAAGTCTTTCTCTGTGCTTCTGATACCACAACTGATGTGTACCAGAGTACTCCTTTCCCTTCTCACTTCCTCTGCCTGAAATATAAAAACAGAGTCAAGCTCTGATACCACAACCGGTGCAGACCCCCTGCCCTTGTGCCGAGTTCTGCTTAGGATCATTCTAAATCCTCTTGAGCCGATGCGACTCTTTTTTTTCTCGCTAGAATGTCCAACGAATCCACAAGTCCTTATGCTGGCATCTCTCACAACTCGAAAGTTCATGAGTCAAAGTCCCTCAACTTCCTTTTCTCTAACCTCCGATACCCAAGATCACGAGATGGGTATAGCTCCTTCTTTGTCAGTGTCCTCCGTGCGTGAGCATCGACTAGAGATAAGTACCTAGCACCTCTCGCAACTTGCAACCTCATGAGTTGGAGTGCCAAATATTGGTACCCTCTCCTTGCGAAACCCCGAGAGGCAATAATCGAATACCTTTTTGTGCTTCTCACAACTCACAATATTGTGAGTTGGAATGTCGAGCTCTCATTCTCTTCTTCTATGAAATCCCGAGATGCAAGAAGTCGACAGGATGTTGACTCCCATTTCAAATTACACGTGTCCACCACCTATCACCTCTTCCCCCTCTCTCCGGCGGGTCTTATCGTCACGCCACCTGCCAACCTCGCAGGTCCCACCTGATAGATGTGCTACACACATTTACACGTGCCTTTGGCTCTCGCCACTTCGCGACTTGAGTTGTTGGGCCTTTGTGCTCCTCTTTCGTGAAACTCCGAGATGCGATGGTTGACTTCCTTTTCACACTCTCGCAACTCGACACTTCGCGACTTCTGCAGTTGAAAGTGACTCTTCCCAACCTCCAAACTCACGAACCCCGATATAACTAAGACGTCCTAATCCAATGGCTCCCCTGTGCTTGGATCCAATGATCTATATATTTTCGCTACTTGCAAGTTCATGCAACCAAAGGATTTGGTCTATCCTCCAATACTTACGAACCCCGAGTCCACGATATGATCCAATGGTGTACGCAAAACATGATCGACGACTCCCATTAATTCTGGATTCTAAGGTGATGGGTTTCACTTACCTTTAATCACCTTGTAACTCTGTCAAATCCTACGGTCCTCGCAACTTCGTGAGATTTCCTCAGAGAATTATGACCGTTCAATTCTTCTCAATGGCTTCTTTGAGATGAATCGGCGTCCTCTTTCTTGAACTTAACTTCTACGAGATAACTTCGATACCGTCTTCCTTGAAGTATTTCAATCTTCGTCCTCCTTTGAACACTTCAAAGGCACTAACCCCCTAAAATTTCTTTGCAAACTCGAGTCCCCAAAAAGACTCCTACACACACTCCTTGCGGCAATCCTTCAAATTCTTTTAAGTATTTGACTCTCTCGACTCTGTGCACTTTCTACGACAACAATCTCTCAACTCTCAAGCTTAGTTAATAACTTCTAAGGTATCTGCTAGCCTACGCACACCTTGCATGACTCTTGTGCTTCACTTGCACTTCTGTTGGAATGAGAACAATGGTATCTCTCCTAAGCTTTCAGAGATAAACTTTGAACCCATTCAACGCACACCTTGCGGACGCTTCACGACACTCCTTGCAGGAACTTCTCTCACCTAGAAAGAGAAACAATTGGAACTCATTATCTCTCTCTCTCTCAGACTTCAAACATTAAATATGAAATCATATAGTCACGGCATAACAACAAATGCATAACAGAGAGAGTAAACAACCATAAGCATATCATTCAACATGTATACACAGAAAGCACCATAACACCATGAGTCTGAATCAAAGCTCTCTATATTAATTCAGAACTTTTGTACATGGGTTCTTCTCTACGCATCTCTGTGCTTCTTCTCTATGATCATTGATACAATTGATAATTGATAATGTTACAATGATACGAGATGAGGCTGTCTATAGTCAGTTTTACCTCCTACGCTCTAAACTGTCTAATCTGCATTCAAACCTACCTACTTTCATTAACTACTCATCAATGCCTTTACCTACTACAGATGAGAGAGGATCGCTCATGATCTGTTTACAATACACAAGTACGCCTCTCCTTAACTATTACGTTAATATTTGCGCATTTAAACTTTCAAAATCACTTTCAACATGTGCAAAATGCATTGGCGCCGGTCCCATCTATCTTCTGCCTTCATGCTCGCTTGCTACTGGCAATGCTCTTGCATCATACTCCCTCACTTGAAAATTTTCATGGACTCATGTTCATGAGTTCTTGCACGGTCTGTCCATGCTTTTGAATTTCTGCTTCATCTTCCCAGCTAGCATCTTCAACTGGATGTCCCTTCCACTTGACCAAGTATTCAAAATACTCTTTTCTCCTGGTCCTCTTGTTGACTCTCTTGTCAAGTATACTTTCCATCTATGGCTTTTCAGCTACAGGCATTTGTTTAGTCCACTTAACCTCTGTCTGTTCACTGTCTACTCCTTCTTCTTCAGTTCTGTAAGGGTACAAATATGAGATGTTGAATATCGGTGAAATTCCGATCCCATCGGGTAGTTCAATCTCATATGCGTTTGCCCCAAATTTCCCTATGACCTTGCATGGTCCAATCGTTTTCATCTTCAGTTTGTTATATGTTCCCCTTGCGAACCTCTCATTCCTCAGATGTGCAAGAATCAGATCACCAACTTCAAATTGAAGTTCTCGCCTGTGTTGATCTGCTCTGCGCTTGTATTCTTGATTTGAGTTCTACATTCGCTCCCTGACTCGGATATGAAGCTCCTTCATCGCTTCTGCAAAGTTCTCTGCACTAGCACTCCTGAATTCAGTTTGTTTCGAATCTTTCAATTTAGATACTCCTCTGGGTTGCATTCCATATATAATTTGGAATGGACTCTTCCCTGTTCTTCTTTTGAATGAATCATTGTAAGCAAATTCCTCCTGTGGCAGAATGTGATCCCACTAACTGTGGTGTTCAGTCACTAGGCTCCTCAGTAAATATCCCAAGCTTTTGTTCACAACTTTTGTTTGCCCATCCATCTGAGGATGATATGCTGAGATAAATGACAACCTTGTCCCCAGCTTCTTCCATAAAGTCCTCCAGAAGCGTCCCACAAACTTGGTATCCCGATCTGAAACTATACTCCTTGGAAAACCATGAAGTCTAATGACTTCTTTGAAAAACAGGTTCGCAATATGAGTTGCATCGCTGGTTTTTTGGCATGGTATAAAATGTGCCATTTTTGAAAATCTGTCTACCACTACAAAGATTGAATCGAATCCTCTTTGTGTCCTTGGCATCCCCAATATAAAATCCATGCTCACTGCATCCCATGGCCTCTCAGGTATGGGTAATGGCTGGTACAGTCCTGTATTCTTCCTCTTTCCTTTAGTGTGCTAACAAATTCTACATCTATCCACAAATCTCTTAACATGTTCCCTCATTCCTAGCCAAAAATATGAGCCATTCAATTTTGATAACATCTTATCATGACCGAAATGTCCGGCCAATCCTCCACTATGTTTTTCTTTTAGAAAATTCTCCCTCATGGAGCAATTTGGAATACATAACTGATTGCCCCTGAATAACAATCCATCCTGGATCATATATTCGGTCCATTGGTTTTTGTCCCTGAGAAATGGATTCTCAGATGCTTCATACGCCTCTTTAAAATCTGGGTCATCCTTGTACATCTCCTTGAGGTTATCAAAACCCAAAGTTTTGACTCTAAACTCCTGCACAAGCAAACATTTCTTGCTCAAAGCATCAACAACTTTGTTAGCAGTTCCAGAAATATGCTTAGTTACAAAAGTGAAATTCTGCATGTATTCAACCCATTTTGCATGCTTCTAGTTTAACTTATCCTGATGAGTCACGAATTACAAAGCGTGATTATTGTTGTACAAAACAAAATCGTTAGGAACCAAGTAGTGCCTCCACTTCTTCAATGTTTGTATGATCGCATAAAATTCCTTGTCATGTGTGCAGTACTTAACTTCGCCTCATTCATTTTCTCACTGAAGTATAGGACTTGTCTGTTGTCTTGGCTTAAGACCGCTCCAATTGCAAATCCACTCGTGTCACACTTGACCTGGAATGTCTTGCTAAAGTCTGGCAACACCAGAGTTGATTGTTCCGTGATCTTCTTCTTCAGTAGGTTGAAACTTTTTTCTGCTTCCTCTATCCAATGAAAAGATTTATGTCATTTCTTCACCGTGTCCATCATCGGTGCACTAATTCCACTGAAATTTTGAATGAATTTCCTGTAGAAACTAGCCAATCCATGAAAGCTTCGAACTTCAAACACACTCTTCGGTGATGGCCAATTCTTAATTGCATTCACCTTATCCGGATCCATCTTCAACTCATTTGCAGAGATTACAAAACCCAAATAGATGAGTTATGTCCTCATAAATGATGATTTCTTCATGTTTATCAAAAACTTCTCCTGTTGTAATCTCCTCATCATTGTAGCCAAATGCTTCAAGTGTTCTTCTGTCTAGCAGAAAATCAATATATCATCAAGATATACAATAACAAATTTCTTGATGAAATCCTTCAGGACTTCATTCATCAATCTCATGAAAGTATTGGGTGCATTTGTTAAGCCAAATGCCATAACAAGCCATTCATACAGCCCCTCATTCATCTTGAATGTTGTCTTCCATTCATTGCCTTCTCTCATACGAATTTGATGATATCCGCTTTTCAAATCAATCTTTGAAAAGAATATTGCTCCACTTAAGAAATCCATCAAATCATCCATCCTTGGCAATGGAAATCTGTATCTGATGGTAATCGTATTGATCACTCTTGAGTCTGTACACATTCTCCAGCCTCCATCTTTTTTTGGGCTAAGCACTGTTGGAACAACACATGGACTCAAGCTTTCCTGAACCAATCCTTTGTCCATTAAATCCTGGACTTGTCTCTTGACTTCTTCATTCTCCTACGGCATCAACCTGTACGCTGCTTTGTTTGGTAAACTGGCTCCAAGTATGAGATCAATGTGATGACTTATACTTCTGATCGGTGGAAATGAACAAGGTAGTTCGTCCACTACTATATCAGCGAAATATTCCAACAACTTTTGCATTTCTTTTGGTAAATCATTCACTCTTGTACTGGTTAAAACAATTCTAGGCTTCCTAACCACAATGAATTGCATATCTTCCTTCTTCTTAACCTCTGTAAGAAGTTCCTTCCCACTCATGAGAAGTACAGTGTTGCTTACCTCTGGTTTCATTTATTTATCCTTAATCAGAAGCAACATGTGAGTTCTCCCATTCTTCTCCAGGGTGTATGTGTTCTTTCTCCCATCATGAACCACATTTCTGTCATATTTCCACGGTCTACCCAACAAGAGATGAAAAACATCCATTGGGATGACATCACATAGAATTTCATCCTTATATCCTCCTATTTTAAATTCAACTAGACATTGTTTAGTGACATTTACCTCATGTCCTTTTTGTAGCCATGAAACTCTGTATGGGCTTGGATGTTCAATAGTCTCCAGCTCCAGCTTTTCTACCATCTCTGTAGAAATGAGATTGTATTTGCTACCACTATCCACGATGACTTTGCATACACTGTCTTTGGTCTTGCATGCAGTCTAAAAAAAACTGTTCCTTTGGGTTGGGTTCTCTGCCTCCTTCTTTGGCTTCAAGAGAATTTTTCGCATCATCAAGGATCTTCCACCCTCAGCATCTTCTGCCTCAACATTCCGTATTTGTGCTTCGACATTGTGAGTCTCACCACCTTATTTCTTTTTATCCGAACACTCATAAGATTTATGTCCATTTTTCCCACAGACAAAACATTTTATTTCACCGCCTCTGCCTCTTCCTCTTCCTCTGGCTCGAGGAAAAGTATTTCTATCGGCATACTGACCTCTCTGTGAGCTTCTCCCTCTCTCAGTCTGAGTTTGAGGTTTCTTCCCTTCTTCTTTAGATTTCTGAGTTCTGTCTTGGGCAATTGCTTTGCCTCTAGCTTGACTTCTACCTCGACCTCTTTGACCTTGTTTTCATCTCAGCTTCTCTTAAGCTTTCAGAGCCATTTGATAAGCATCTTCCACTGTTCGGATGGTCATCATGCTCATCTCATCTTGAATGTCATATCTCAAACCATTCATATACCTTGCAACCTTTTCATCATTGCTTTCCTGATGACCTTCTCTGATGTCTATCCTATAGAACTCTTCAGTGTACTCCTTACCTGACATCATCTTCTATCTCAAATTTTGTATTCTTCGAAACAAAGTGATTTGATAATCCTTGGGTATGAATTTTTCCTTCATCTTTGCAACCATTCTATCCCAACTCTTAATTTTCTGCTTGCCTTTGCAGCATCTGTCAGCTTGCAGTTCATCCCACCACAAGGTTGCATGTCCTTTAAGTCTTGTGACAACATGTTTGAACTTCTTGTCTTCTGCGACATCCTCATAGTCAAAATATTTATCTAGAGCTCTAATCCAGTCTAGAAGCTCTTCAACATCCAGGTTTCCTTCATATACTGGAATGTCCATTTTTTCTCTGGCACTTATCCTTGCAACAACCCTGAATAGGTGTTCATCCATAGCATATTTGACTGCAACTTCTTCTCCATGTCCATCTTCATTTTCACTCTCAACCTCGCTGATATCTCTAGCATCGACTATGTGCCTCTATGTTGTCTCCATGGCATCAAGCCTGGCACGTAGTTCACACATTTCTCTTTCCACTTCTCGATCAGGCATTTCCATTGGACTGTCTCTTCTTATTAGCGGCATGGTTGTAAAAACTTATCTTTCCTCTGCTACAGAAAGAAAAGACTTGCTCTGTGCTTCTGATACCACAATTGATGTGTACTAGAGTACTCCTTTCCCTTCTCGGTTCCTCTGCCTGAAATATAAAAACAGAGTCAATCTTTGATACCACAACTGGTGTAGACCCCCTGCCCTCAGGCCGAGATCCGCTCAGGATCGTTCTGAATCCCCTTGAGCTGAAGCGACTCTTTTTTTTCTCGCTGGTATGTCCAATGAATCCACAAGTCCTTACGCTGGCATCTCTCGCAACTTGGAAGTTCGCGAGTCGAAGTCCCTCAGCTTCCTTTTCTCTAACCTTCGATACCTGAGATCACGAGATGGGTATAGCTCCTTCTTTGTCAGTGTCCTCCGTACGTGACCATCGGCTAGGGCTAAGTACCTAGCACCTCTTTCAACTCGCAACCTCGCGAGATGGAGTGTCAAATCTTGGTACCCTCTCCTTGCAAAACCCCGAGAGGCGATAATCGAATACCTTTTCGCGCTTCTCACAACTCGCAATCTCGTGATTTGGAATGTCGAGCTCTCATTCTCTTCTTCTATGAAATCCTAAGATGCGAGAAGTCGACAGGATGTTGACTCCCATTTCAGACGAGACGTGTCCACCACCTATCACTTCTTCTCCCTCTCTCCGGTGCGTATTATCGTCACGCCACCTGCCAACCTCGCGGGTCCCACCTGATAGATATGCTACGCATGATTACACGTGCCTTTGGCTCTTTCCACTTCACGACTTCACAACTTGAGTTCTTGGGCCTTTGTGCTCCTCTTTCGCGAAACTCCGAGATGAGATGATTGACTTCCTTTTCACACTCTCGCAACTCGGCACTTCACGACTTCTGTAGTTGAAAGTGACTCTTCCCAACCTCCAAACTCACAAACCCCGATATAACTAAGAGGTCCTGATCCAACGACTCCCCTGTGCTTAGATCCAACTGTCTAGATCTTTTCGCTACTCACAAGTTCATGCAACCAAAGAATTTGATCTATCCTCCAATACTTACGAACCCCGAGTCCACGATATGATCCAACGATGTACGCAAAACACGATCGATGACTCCCGTTAATTCTGGATTCTAAGGTGATGGGTTTCACTTACCTTTAATCACCTTGCAACTCTGTCAAATCCTATGGTCCTCGCAACTTCGCGAGCTCTCCTTGGAGAATTCTGACCATTCAATTCTTTCTCAATGGCTTCTTCGAGATGAATCAGTGTCCTCTTTCCTGAACTTAACTTCTACGAGATAACTTCGATACCGTCTTCCTTGAAGTATTTCGATCTTCGTCCTCCTTTGAACACTTCAAAGGCACTAACCCTCCTGAAATTTCTTTGCAAACTCAAGTCCCCAAAAAGACTCCTACACGCACTCCTTGCGGCAATCCTTCAAATACTTTTAAGTATTCGACTCTCTCGACTATGTGCACTTTCTACGACAGCAGTCTCTCAACTCTCAACCTTAGTTAATAACTTATAAGGTATCTGCTAGCCTGCGCACACCTTGCATGACTCCTGTGCTTCACTTTCACTTCTGTTGGAATGAGAACAACGGTATCTCTCCTGAGATTTCAGAGATAAATTCTGAACCTTGTCAATGCACACCTTGTGGATGCTTCATGGCACTCCTTGTAGGAACTTCTCTCACTCGGGAAGAGAAACAATTGGAACTCATTCTCTCTCTCTCTCTCAGACTTCAAACATTAAATATGAAATCATACATTCACAGCATAACAACAAATGCATAACAGAGAGAGTAAACAACCATAAGCATATCATTCATCATTTATACATAGAAAACACCATAACACCATGAGTCTGAATCAAATCTCTCTATATTAATTCAGAACTTCTGTACATGGGTTCTTCTCTACGCAACTCTCTGCTTCTTCTCTATGCTCATTGATGCAATTGATACAATTGATAATGTTACAATGATACGAGATGAGGGTGTCTCTAGTCGGTTTTCCCTCCTACGCTCTAAACTGTCTAATCTGCATTCAAACCTACCTACTTTCATTAACTACTCAGCAATGTCTTTACCTACTATATATGAGAGCGGATCGCTCATGATCTTTTTACAATACACAAGTACGCCTCTCTTTAAATATTACATTAATATTTGTGCATTTAAACTTTCAAAAGCACTTTCAACATGTGCAAAATGTGTTGGCGCTTATCCCAGCTGTCTTCCGCCTTCATGGTCGCTTGCTGCTGGTGATGCTCCTGCATAAAAAATCAACCTTAAGACTTCAAAATGATATTTCAACAAACATAACATTGTCCAATCATCCAAGTAAACCTCCAAAAACTTATGAATAAATTCCTTGAAAGCTCATACTACTACTCTTGAAAAACTGGCTAGTGCATTCTTCAATCCAAATGGCATAACTGTATATTGAAATGAGCCCCACTCTGTAGAAAATGTTATCTTGCATCTATCTTCTGGTGCTATACTGATATGATGAGAACTTGAAAATCCATATATAAAAGAATAAGCTTCTTGACCCCCTACATTCTCCAAAACTTCGTTTGCAAATGGGGTAGGAAAATGATCATATAGGAAAGTATCATTCAATTTTCTGAAATATACATAAATCTTGATCCCTCCTTGCTTGTTTTCCTTTACCACCATAGGATTGATCCATTCCGACTCTTCTATAGGTTCTATAACACCAACTTCTAGCATTTTATCAATTTCGGTCTCCACCTTCTCTTTGTATATTGGATTCAATCTATATGGCCTCTGTCTGATAGGTCTTGCTTTTGGATTTAATGGGATATTCATCTCTCCTAGCTCTCTGGACAGCCCCTTCATCTGTTAGAATGTTGTTGGGAATAAGTCACTATATTCACACATTAATTATGTGATCCTTTCTACTATTTGATGATCCCAATAATCTCAAATACTAGCCATTTTTGGGTTATCTGCAGTTTTAATATTTACCTTCTTGATCTTTAATGGTGCAACATAATCTTCTAAATCCATCTTGGGGCATTCTACTTTCCTTTCACCTTCTACGTCTAGGATCTATATATTGCGTAGATTATCTTCTGTTGGTTCTTCTTCTTCTACTACATGGTAACAATGTAGCAATTGTTTAACTGTCTCGCTATCCTGCCTCTAAGATGCTGGAATTATTTCAAACTTTGGTTCTTCAAATATCCTGTCTCTTACCACTTTCAACATTGTATCAATCTCTGTACTGTCATTCTCAAAGAAAAATGTAACTACAAAGTTTTGTTGTATTTCTTCCCAGTTGGCAGTTTCTCTACGATGTTCCTGTTTTGTGTACCAGTTCTTCGGAATGCCTGCTAGTGTGTGGATAAAATGGCATGGCCATTCTTCTGGTGGTACTAATCTCCATTGAAATATGAACTTTTCTACATGCTCTTGGGGTTGTCCAAATATCACATATTTCTCCTCATATTTATGCTCATATTCTACACTAAATCTTATGTGCAGTAACTTTTTTCACTGGAACCAATTGTTGATCTTTGCCTTATGTGTACCCCACCATCTTGCAGGTGTAGATTTTAAAGCAATATCTAGTGCTAGTAATATCTGATTCTCCATTACCTATACCTCATATTTTATTAAAAAAAATCTTCTAAATCATTCAATCCATAAAAAGTGGGAGGGTCTCTTACCTATGTACCAACCCATCTTAGAAAGCACATCATTCTGGCACATCTCCTAGTAGATAATTCATGTAATCGATGTTGCTAGTTTTCTAGTCCTGTGTCAGATTTTGAAGCACAAGAACTAATACTCCTCAAACTGAGCATGCCATATGTAGTTGGGTTGATGTAATCTTTTTCACGCATGGTAGTTCTCTATACTGGATTCACATCTTCTGTAAGAATATTATTCGTTGTAGGTTCCACATACTTTCCTCCTTCTAAGGGATCCAATGGCACAACAAATTTGTATTCTCTAGACTCAAATATCATATTTCTTGTCTTCAAATTGATAAAAGCCTAGTTATCAAAGGCCCAATCTAGACCCAACAATGCTGGATATGGTGAAGTATTGTCCACTATGTCAATTAATTTAAAGTCAACCATGGTGCGCACACCATCTAAGTCTACTAGAATCCCCTTCAACCTTCCAATTGGCACTACTCTGTGTTGATTTTCCAACTTCAACTGAATATGTGAATACCCCAATTGTGGTTCCCCCATAACTTCCCAATTTTTATTTGGCAGAACATTGACTTCATATCCTAAGTCTAGTATGATATCCCCCATATTGAAATCTCCTATGTTAGAATTCAATATGAATTCCCTACTAGTTATTCTCTTCTTTCGGACCTGATTTACTCTTTTTACCCCCTCTTGCCGAGGATTACACTTTTCTAATAAATTTTGTAGTACTTGTAAGGCATTTTATCACTCAATAATTTGACAAAATCTCCCAAAATGTTTCTGAAGTCACTTACTTGTTCCTACGACTGCTCTTGATTGGTCTGATCAAATAATGAAAGAATGTCATAGACTGATATCTCATCTACTGGCTTCATTACTGAAGTGGACACAATAATTTCCTTCAATATATCTTCTTTGGCTTCTTTGAATATCTCTTTCTCCTTGCATGCATCAAACTTCTGTTCAGGCACTAAATTCTTCCTAACCCACTCGTACTGGTCCTAATCCTTCTTGGTTGCATCTTATCCTATCTTGGCTCCACCTCTAGTCACTATGTTAATATTCTTCCTATCTTCTTGTATTTTTCCCACCCCGATCCATTGTACATTCTAATTAGTTTGGTTCCTCTTGTCCTATACCTTTATCAAAAGTGTTGGACAGTCCTTCGTTTCATGGTCTATTGCGTGAAAGTACATACATGTCGCAGGTGGATATGGGTTGTCTCTAGCATAGTGCCCTAGTTTCTGACAGTTATGAGACACTATTGGTCCTTGACCTCCTCCTAAGCCTCTTCCTCCATGACCAACTCCTCTAAATCCTCCTCTGTTACCCTGATTCTCTCTGTGCGGTGTCTTATACTGAGGTCCTTGATTATACTGCAGTTGTGGATTATTGTATTGTTCTGGTACTGTGCACTACTGTGAAGGATTATACTATTGTTTCCCTTGAAATTGTTGGACATTATACTATGGTTGTGCTGCAAACTGTTGCATGGTATTATACTGTGGTTTTTGCAAAATGTTATACTGTAGCCGCTACACGTGTTTTATTTTTACATGTTCATCCTGCACCATGTATGTATCTACAATTATTTCTTTCACCATCTACACGGTTTGATAGTTCTTGTCTTCATGTCCAACTCACTTACAAAAGTTACAAAATGTACTCTTTGGAACTATCTAATATTTCTGTATCAGGGGGAAAGGATACTTCAAGTGTGCTAAAAATGAATTAACAAACAAATTTCTATGATGTGTATCAATAATGGTGTATTTTAACTTACCTTTTAACCTCTTGAATTTCTGGTCCACTTCCCAGCCTAATTTTCCTAGTTTCTACCTGATCTCTATCATTTCATTCATAAACTAGTCTTTTGAACTTGGCTTATGAAATTCATTTATTAATTGCCTCTTCACATATGTTGTAGTTGTATGTGTCCCTGTTGGGTTATTTGTTGAGAGACCCATGTACCAATCTAATGTGCAGTCTCTAAAAGTGATTTCCAACCGCGCAACCTTTATATCCTCGCCTATAATTTTCTTTATTGCCTATATATTCTCACAGATGAACAAATGTTTTTATGGGTCATCTGACCCATCACCTTGGAACTATGGTAACCTGATAGTTGGATCTTTTCCTGCCATTGTGAAATTTTCTGAACTACAACCTCCATGCGGTGTAGATACTTGACTGCTACTTGTTGAACTTGCACTTCTACTATTGGACCCATGTCCAGGAAAAATTCTTCTACCACTGATCACTTGCTGGTTAACTTCATTTTCTTCTTCAATTGTGTTAGTCGCACATGGGGTTATATGTTCCACACTAATTTGGATCTGGAATGGAGAGCCTTCTTCTACATTGGACCCATGACCTTTGGTTTTCCTCTCATATGTTGTGTTCAAGATATCCTTAAATTTGAAATAGGTTGCAAAGTGTCTCGACTGTTGCAAACTGTTTGAGTTTTTTGTTAGCTGATCCTACCACTTTCTCCTTGAATTTTGGAAATAAAGTGTTTTCAGATGTTGATTGATCATTTGACTACCACCTAATATTCCAAATATGGAACTGTTGATTTCATCCCCTTTAACTTTGCCTTTGTCTCCAACTGTCTACCTTGAAATTTGGAGTTTTTTTTCAATTTTGGATTCTCAATATATAAGCACGAGAACAAAATTTGGCTTTAAAAGCCAAATAATTTTTATTTCCCCAAACATTTAGATTTTTCCCAAGACATATTTTTTGTCTTTGRCCACAYTGGTGCCAACAACTAGTACACTAGCATTAYRAAAMTTGAAGGTGCTACAAAAGTGCCAAATTTGACCGGCRCTACAAAATATGAATTATCACAAATTATACAGTGCTAACATGAAGAACCAGAGTTTGAAATAATTCCARCATCTCAGAGGCAGGCTAGCCAAACAGTTAAACAATTGCTACAATGTTATCATGTAGTAGAAGTAGAAGAACCAACAGAAGATAATCCACGCAATATCCAAATCCCAAAAGTATAAGGTGAAAGGGAAGAAGGCCCCAAGATGGATTCATAAGATTATGATGCAGCATTAAAGATCAATAAGATAAATATTGGAACTGCAGATAACCCAAAAATGGCTCGTACTGGAGATTATTGGGATCATCAGATAGTAGAAAGGATCACATAATTACTGCATGAATACAATGACTTATTCCCAACAACATTCTCATAGATGAAGGGGATAGAAGGAGATCTAGGAGAGATGAAGATCTCATTAAATCCAGGAGTAAGACCTATCAGACAGACACCGTATGGATTGAATCCAATATACAAAGAGAAGGTGAAAACTGAAATTGATAAAATGATAGAAGCTTGTGTTATAAAACCTGTAGAAGAGTCAGAATGGATCAGTCCTATGGTGGTACAGGAAAAGAAGCAAGGAGGGATCAAGATTTGTGTAGATTTGAGAAAATTGAATGATGCTTTCCTACATGATCATTTTTCTACCCCATTTACAGATGAAGTTTTGTAGAATGTGGGGGGTCAAGAAGCTTATTCTTTACAGATGGATTTCCAGGTTATCATCAGATCAAGATAGCACCAGAAGATAGATACAAGACAACATTTTCTATAAAGTGGGGGTCATTTCAGTATACAGTTATGCCATTTGGATTGAGGAATGCAACAACCATTTTTTCAAGAGTAGTAGTAGCAGCTTTCAAGGACTTTATTCATAAGTTTTTGGAGGTTTACTTGGATGATTCAACAATGTTCAGTTCATTGAAAGACCATGTTGAAGTATTAATGCTGAAGTTGGATAGATGTAGACAGTGTCAGATCTTATTAAATATTAGGAAGTGTATTTTCAACGCACGTTTTGGCATTTTGTTAGGGAATGTGGTGTGTAAACTGGGTCTGTTGGTTGATCCCGCTAAAATTGCTATCATAGTTAACTTACCACCACCAAAGTTAGTGTGTCAGTTGAAGAGTACATTGGGCCATATAGGATATTAAAGGAAATTCATAAGAGGATATGCACAAATCACTGCACCAATGGAGAAACTATTGAAGAAGGATACTAAGTATTAGTGGAATGACGAATTCCATAAGAGTCTAGATATTTAGAAGGAGAATATGGTTACTGCACCAATTTAGGTTTTTCCAGATTGGTTAAAGGAATTTCATTTGCATGTGGATGCATCTGCAATTGCATTAGGAGTAGTATTAACCCATCCAGGAGAAGGTGATATATATCACCCTATTTCATTTTCAAGCAGAAAGTTGTCAAATTCCAAAAATAACTACAATACTACATAAATAGAAGGTCTAGTGATGGTGTATGATTTGCATAAATAAATACATTACTTGCTAGGACAACACTTTAAGATGTTTATAGATCATTCAACTATGAGATATTTAGTTAATAAGCCAATGTTGGGGGGAAGGATATGCAGATGACTATTATTATTTTAGGAATTTGACTTTGAAGTTGTGGTGAAGCCTAGAAGATTGAATGCATGACTAGATCACTTATCTAAGATAAAAAATGGAGAAGAGACCAGTAACTTGGAAGACAACTTTCCAGATGCACAATTGTTTTTTAGTGCAGATATTTGATGAATATTTTGTTGACAATATTGAGCTTTTGAGTACAGGATTTTCACCAACAGAATTTACTACTACGCAGAAGAAAAATTTGGTGGTCGGAGCTACAGATTATTAGTTGATTGCAGATCATTTATACAAACTTGGAGCAAATAGCATCTTGAGGAGATGTGTAATGGAGCATGAAAGACCCATTATATTGGTAGAGGCACATGAAGCGATTGTAGGAGGTCATCACACAGGAAATGCTACGGCACAGAAGGTATTATGCGCAGGATTATGGTGGCCAACAGTTCATAAGGATTCAAAAGAATATTGTTGGAAGTGTGATGTTTTCCAAAGAGTTGGGAATCCATCCAAGAGGGATGAAATGTCACTAAGACCACATGTTAATTTACAAGTGTTCTATAAATGGGCAATAAATTTTGTAGGTGCAATCAATCCATCAACAAGAAGATCAGGAACCAGATACATTATTACAGTGATGAAATATTTGACCAGATGGGCTGAGGCAACACCAGTAAATGACTACATGACAGAAACTGCAACACACTTTTTATTTGAGTAGTGACAAGGTTTGGATGTCCAATAATATTGAAGAGTGATCAAGGGACTCATTTTATCAACAATACAATTGAGGCAATGCTTGAAGAATTTAAGATATAAGACCGGAAGAGTACTCCTTACCACCCTCAAGAAAATGGAACAGTGGAATCCTTAAACAAGCTTTTGGAGAATGTCTTGACAAAGATTTGCAATGTAAACATAGATGATTGGGATTTGAAGGTACCAACATTAATTTTGGATTATAGAAATACCTGCAAGAAACTAACAGGACAAGCACCCTTTAAATTGGTGTATGTACAATAGGAAGTAGTCCCCTTAGATTATTTGATACCAAGTCTGTGCATTGCATCAATTATAGACATGACAAAAATTGGCGCAGTGTAGGAAATATTGGCTCAACTAATGGAATTAGAAGAAGATAGAATCATGGTAGGTTTTCATCAAGAGGTACATAAAGCAAAGGATAAAGCATGGCATGACATACATATCAATAAGAATAATTTTAAGGAAGGAGATCTAGTTCTCCTCTATGACAATAAGTATTTGTAGCACCCAAGGAATCTCATAATGCATTGGCTAGGGCTATATCAGATAAAGTATGTTACAAATGGAGGGGTTGCACAAATGCAAGACTTAATAGGAAAAAAAGAGCAAGGAATGGTGAATGGTAGTTAACTGAAACTCTATAGGGATATTTGACCTACTAACTCTTAGTAGTTTCAAAACAGTAAGTAGACTTGTACATATTGTAAATAGTAGGAGCTAAAAGAAGAAAAAGGACGATAAAAATAGAAAAATGAAGAAAAATCCAAAAATAAGTAATTAGGAGGAATAAGTAAGAGACAAATAATTCAGGAATGACAGTGGAAAACAAACAGAAATTGGTGTGACGTAATTTGGAAGACTGTGCACAGGAAAATTATACACCGTGCAAATAACCGAAAAAGGTGAAAAACAAGACAGAACATTAATGACCAGGTTTATAAAAAGGGAAAAGCACTAGCAAGTTCTACACTTAGCAATTTTTGAGAAACCGAGAACTTGAAAGCATGAGAAAAGGGTGATTAATCAAGAGGAGAAGTCAGTCGATTGTGTGAAATACTAATTAATGTTCCTTATATTTTCCAATCCCATCATACTTCTCCAAGTATATGCTTTCTTGTCCTGTGCCAAATCTAATGTGTAGTAATCTCTTGCACTGATACGAGTTCTTAATCTCCTCTTTATGAGCACCCCACCAATGTTTAGGTGTTTCTTTCAATGTTATATCTAGAACTAATAATATCTGATTTTTCATAACATCTAGCTCAAAATTCCTTAAAAATTCTTCCAAATTATTCTGACCATGAAAAGTAGGAGGTTCTCTTACCTCTGAACCAATCCATCTTAGCGCATGTGTCATTCTGGCACATCGTCTGGTAGATAAATCATGTAATAGTTGCTGTCAGTTCTCTAGTCCCGCGTCAGAGTCTGAAGCACAATAAATAATGCTCCTCCAACTCAGCATTCCATATGCAGTTGAGTTGACTTAATCCTCTTCGCGCGTGATAGTTCTATAAAATTGACTCACCTTGTCTGAAATAAAGTTTTTTGTCGCAGGTTCGATGTATCATCCACCTTCTGAGGTATCCAATGATGCTATAACTTTGTACTCTCCATATTCAAAGATCATATTCCTGATCTTCAAATTAATAATAGCTTGATTATAGAACGCCCAATCTAATTCCAACAGTGCTAGATAAGGTTGAGTGTTGTCTACTATGCCAATCACTTCAAAGTCTTCCATGGTGCACACACCATCTAGATCTATTGGTATCCCCTTCAATCTACCAATTTGAACCACCCTATGATGATTTTCTAGCTTCAACTGAATAGTTGAATACCCTAGTTGAGGTTCTCCCATGGCTTCCCATGTCTTCTTAGGAAAAACATTAACTTCAGAACCCAAATCTAGTATGATATCTCCCTATCAAAATCTCCATTGTTTGCATTCAACCTGAATTACCTACTTGTCCTTATATTCTTACAGACTCGATTGACTCTCGTCTTCTCTAATTTAATTTCTTCTCCAGAACTACACTTTTATAACATACTTTGTAGCACTTGTCAAGATGTCTTATCATTCAATAACTTCAAACATGACCGCACAAAGTTTCTAATATTACTTACTTGTTCTGAAGTCTGCTCTCTATTGGTCTAGTCAAATAACTAAGGCATGTCATAGACTGGTACATCATCTACTGGTGCAAAATTTATAGTGAGGTGAACTAAGTCACACCAAGCTCCATAGCTTGCGACCTAACCCTCAATTACAATACTCAGACCATCCCTCATTGACCTCTATAGATCATACCATATCCACTACTGACCAAAACCTCTCGTGCACAATTTGAAAGATGATCTCCAAGAGCTTAACAATAGCACTCAATCAACAACCATTAACCATTAGCTACCTCTAACTCTCCCCCATAGACCTCTATTTATATTACTAATTTTCTAATAAGCAATTACAATTAGATCAAAACCCTAACTCTAAGTGGACTCAACTTGTCCACATTCTAACTGGCTTCATGCGCTAATCCAAAATTTCGTCGTGCTTCTTTTCCTTTGTTCCCATCGCGCACTGCTTCCTTGGTCCATTCTACCTTGTTTTCTACATTGTATCTCAAACCTTACCCAAAATATCCTGCTCCAACAGTTTGTTTGTTGTGTTTAATAAAATCAATGTCCATATGAAAATATTAATCGCACCTTATATCTATAACAACTCTATGATGTATAGATCTTTTGTATTGGTCCTTAAAAAATTTGATATTGTATCATTCCTAGAGTTGGTACTTGGTAGAAGTATTGTATTGTACCTAGGTGATATTATAAAATCTTGTACATGGTACCTCCATGAGATGGAGTAGGTTAATGGTGTGTACTTATATCTATGTATGTAACATGTAAATGGAATAACAATGGAAGCCCTGGATAAGCATACATACCCATTTTCCATGTGTACTTGATGATTTGGATAACTTGCTTGGTATAGTGAAGACACTCTGTTATGTAGTTGTTAAACGCTTGGAGATGACATAAGGTGTGTGTTAGTCAAATACTTTATGAGTGGATCATGTTGGTTGCATATTTAGGGGGAGTTCATCAAGAAGTTGAATGAACCATGTATTTGAAGAACATCCTACTAGACCATAAGGACATCCTACTAGATTGACAGTTTCAATGGTTAGGTACCAATGTATTTCAATGGATGGTTGTTCCTTTATATTAACATCAACAGTTTGTGTTGTCTACATGATTGAGGTATGAGATGCAAGTGCTAGGTTGGACTAGATATATACCTTGTTGATCAGGAGGTTCTTCGATTCATGATTGAGCATTTGATGCATCAGACTAGTGAAAAATGTTGATGAATATGTGATCTAACAAAGATTGAGACAAGTACTTGTTAAGGGGAGTGTTGAAATTATTAAATCCTCTTATAGATTAATGTGTGATACTTGATAATATGATAAGGTTATGGTTGTTATCATATTCGTCATTATATTGTAGAGATTGTTAATACATGAATAATTTACATATAAATTTTAAAAGGTTGTTAAATATAGTTTGATATGAGATATTATCTCCAACTACTTAAACCTATTTTTATTTTTATTTATTACTTAATATAGTTTTAATATATGTGGAAACAATATCCATTCTC
>JASDQU010711539.1:29044-41359 GCA_032191745.1 Picea mariana
GAGATCGATCCATTCCCTTTCCACAATGTCTCTAAGATCAGTATATTTTGTTCCTACCTCACTTGGAGTCGTTTTTGTGTCTCTGTATGCCTCTTGCATGGGGGTGGGGGTATCTTTGGTTTCTCCATCCATATGAGTTGTGCTACTCCTCTGTCCTGTCCCATTTCTTGGGATATCTGTATCCTCATTGGTAGCTTGTTCCCTGCCTTATTTAGCTTTTGTTTTTTCATTTCCTCCTTCCTCCTCTTTGCTGGTCTTGTCCCATCCTTCTACTTTATTTCTAGCCTCCGAGTTTCTCCCTGTTGGGGTTTTACTTTATTTTTTATTAGCTCTGTTCCTATGGTTTGGTTTTATAAACCCATCTTTGTCCTACTGTATTTTGGTGTTCTCTGCTTCTTGTTTTTTGATGCTTGGACATTCTCTAATTAGGTTCCCATGTTCATGACATCTCTGGCATCTGAAGGGGATCTGCTCGTAGTCAATGTTTTTTATCCATTCCTCATCCCTGAATTTTAGGCTTATGTCTTTAGGGAGTGCTCCTAACACTTCTATCTCTATGCAAATTCTTGTGTAGGAGGTGTATCATCCTTTTAGGGTTGCTTCTGATGTCTTCATGTATTTTCCCAGTTTGTTCCCTATAGCTTCAAAGGTGGAGGGTAACCAATAATCTAATGGTAGTGAGTAAAGTCTCAGCCATACAGGCACATTTTTTAAGGTTTTTTTTTCTGGGGAGATATTTTCCTTCCATGGTCGCATGTACAGTCCTACTGAGGCGTGGAATTATGCCCCCCCCCCTCAAATATCTTATCCCTATATTCTAGGTTCATGAAAAATATTGTAAATAATACTTTCGAGACCAAACGAATATCTACTTCTTTGCTTGGCTTCCAGTGATATTTAATCCGGTTTTGCAGCGTTCTTTCTATTGGCCACAACCCCATAAAATTGCAGATTAGTGCATGCGTATTCATCTAGTCCCTGTAGAGTTACATTTTCGGATTGTCCAATATTACCTTGGGTATCATTGTTGTCTTTGGTTTACATGGTTTGCGCCCTGCAGCCCCATTGGGGCTCATTGTTTCTTGTGCAACATTATGAGGTTTTATAGTTTCTTCCCCCATACCGCCACCTTTCCTCTGGTTACTTTCCTGATTCTTTTTTGTTTCCGATCTTGATGTGTTTTTCATTTGTGCCTTGAAACCTATGCCTCATGGGCCTTCCCCTTTGTCTATTACTACCTACTTGTATGAGGGGGTTCCATTATGGCCCCCCTTGGTACTCATGCTATCCTCTGTTGTGGCCACGTCTATCAAACCCTATCTTGTAGTTGCTCCAGTCTTCTCGACCCCTTCAAATTTCTAAAACCTTTTTTGTTAATAGAGGAGTTTTCAAGTCCATTGTTGAGTGTATTTATGAGACTTCTTATGAGAATGGTAGTAGGATCCTTGGGAAAACAATTTATAAGTATGATATGTCCATGTGTATGAATTACATGAAAATAGGGCAAGCAATGAGCTTTCATGATGAATGTTTAGCTATGTTTATGTATGTAGGAGTGGAAGGATTTAAGGCATCATAAGGTTTATTAATATAAGGACTAATATTAATACCGAATAGATATGAACAAATGATGTTAAATGTGCAAATGATGCATATGTGTGATGTATGAGTGAAATGTAAGGCAAGAATTGCACTTTCCAAGATTGAATAAATACCATGGATGCATGGCTAACTTTATTTGAAGAGTCATGAAAGTTTTTCTTTGAATGATAGCTTCAGGGGAATGTGCCCCATTCCCTTAGGAAAGGATAGTATAAATAGACTAAAAAGGTAAATGAGAAAGGATGTTGTGTTGTCATGATAAGAGGCACCATGATTATGCCTTTGAGGATCACATGAGAATGATTGTGAACAATCATGAGTTGAATGATTTTATAGTAAATATGTATGTGAGCTGTGAAATATACCTATGCTAGCTACATATAGTCTTATGATTATGCATGTGGTTAAGTACAAATGGAAAAAAAAGTGAAAATGAATAAATAAGCATATTTAAATGAATAAGCTTGGTCAAACCATGTTAAATAAAGACAATTAGGCCCTGGAAAATAACTCAGTTGGACTAAATGTACAGGGTTATGTAGGATTTGGATGACGGAATATTTCCTTGAGAATTAGTGATGTAGGTAAAATTTTTGACACCATAAGGATGATGGTTGTATGATTGTGAAAACAATTGAGAATTGTTTATGTTTCACTCATGAAAACATTAAGGATAATGTGATGAAGTGCATAAAGACATGCTAGGACATATCTGAATTTTTATTGTTGATTGGAATGCTATGATACATGCATTTTTATTTTTAAATGATGACTAATATAATTGTGAAATATGTCATGTGTAGAAAGAAATTGAAATTGTTGGGAAAGAAAATTACCAATGGTAGAAAACCTCAAAAAGAGGATGAATGCAAGAGAGTCATTGTTGAAATATTGTTGAGGGAACTTTGGGATCCCCATGAAGCACTACTGATGAGGTAAAAATCAGAAAAGAAAGGGTGATATCATCCATAACATGTATAAAAATGTTCATTCCTGTATGGCATAAGCGATGAAGGAATTTCGTAAGAATCCCTTCTGAAAGGATTTCATTATCTTATTGATAGGTGAATAATTTTCAGTGGCTATTGTATGCAATTGCTACCCAAGAAGGATGATATTCAGGAAACAAGAATATGAACAGTAGAGAGAGGAAGTCTATGCTATTCAAGGATGAGTTATAACCCTTGCAAGAAAATGCATGAGCAAGGAGTAACATGGGTACAATGACCAATCTAGGGAGATTGGGAATAAAGGTGCTCATAGTTAGCACATTGCGTGGAATGCATTGAGGAAATGCATATTGCATAGGAGGGTAGACAATTTATTTCCCATTAAGAAAGGAGGACCTTCCAATACTCTACTTGAATTGTAGATGTGTTAAAGAAAAGAGAAACTTTTGGTTTCATATGTACTGATTTGGGATCGTGATCAGCCGGTAGCAAGTAGCATAATCTTGTTGTAAGAATGAACACAAATGATTAAACCTTATGGTGAAGAGGTTGGCTCAGATCCAACACACCATGACAAGGTGGTTCCGTAAGTGTGGAAAAATTAAAACCAATGTAAGGGAACATTGGGTATGGATGTAGCAATGAATATTGGAACATGAATTAAAGTCATTTCACAATTAAAATTGCATTGGGAAAATTTAGTCTTGAAAGATGCATACGTAAATAATGATATTTCCCTTTTCCTTATACCCTTGAATAAATGAAAATGAATTACACTGTTAGTATGCATAGTTTTGAATATATAATGTGCATGAAAACTAACAATTTGTTTGGATGAGGAATGTTGAAATTGATGTAAGAAAAGGGTATTGGATATGGCAGTGTTGTAAGCCTATAAGGAAGACCAATTTTTTGCTAAGAAAAACTGCTACGGGAAGGAAAGTCCCATACTTGTGAATCTGGTTCCTATTTGAAACAGATCTGAAAAATAAATGTGGAATTTGGAAATCTATGGGTGATAGATTTGCAAGAAAATTCTAAATTTGAATTTGATGATACTATCTCATAATTTTTGTATACCTGTGATATAGGTGAGATGGAAAATATTTGTGTAGGAAGGATAGGTGGAGGTTGTCAAGTTGGAAATCATGAAAAAAGGCTATTGTTGAGACAGGAGAACCCTATGGTAAGTCATCATCTCCATAGAATATGATGTGTTGTGGTAACATGAGCCAGAGGGATGCCTCAGAAGATAAAGTTTGAGGGAGACCTCAACTATAAGGATGAATGAAGTCTTTACAACTCTTCCTGTGAGAGAAATCCTTGGAAAGGAAACATGGATCACCTGAGGGATTGTATACTAGAGAAGGGGATCCCCAAGCCTGGGCTTCGAGGGTGAGTGACCGCAAGGAAGAGGAGACTTTGATAATTATCATAAACTATTGATTGGGATCATGCACACAATGAGTATCTCCAGGAAAAAAAAAAAAAGAGTGATCCAAGATAACAAGATAACCATGTGGATGAAAACCCACAAGCTGCACAAATAAGTATTGTGGTAGATTATGAATTTTTCCTCTTGAATTTTTAACAAAAGAAAGATGTTTTCGCATGAAATTGTGATTAATATGCTTATTTTCCAAAAAAATTGAAGGAAGGAGACAAAGGCCAAGGTTTTGTAAAGGACCTGACCAATAAAGAGGATCAAGATTTATGAAGTAGCTGAATGACAAAGGGATGGAAGGTGTTACTAAGAAAGAACGTCGAGGATGGTGTTCCCTTTTAATGAGGAGGGGATTGTAATACCCATGTTTCCCCCATCTTGTAATTAATCATTAATTGATTACCATGCTATGGAATGTGAACAATGTAAATGTATTATTGTTTAGATTTCCAATAATTCACTCTGGGGGTGAAGCCTTGAAGTAATGGTCATGATATCACTAGAGGAAAGAGTGAGGAAATTGTAGAGAGGGTTCATTAGGTCAAAATGACATAAATTCTCTTTGTTGAAATAATAAGCCTCATCCTAATCCCAAGGAAAAATAATTTAATGAAAGAAGGACCAGTGGTTGAACAATCAACTACCCCCATGAATGGAAGCATGGAGAGTCTGGCTAAGGGGACAAAACAATGTCATCCTGAAGTACCACGGAGTGCATTTTTCCTGTAGGCCCAGATTGACCCAAGTTCCTTCTGACAGAAGGAATAGGACACGTCCAGAATATCCCTGGGGAAAAAGGAGAGGGAATGCAAGAGAAGAAGGATACCATTTAGGAAGAGGAAGAGCATGTCAGGTTCTCAAGCTGATAAGACGAACTGAATGATTAAGTTTTTATGGTTAAAGGGAGAGAACAAGAGAAATGATCTTTGAGAGTTTGCAGAAAACATGACTTGAGAAGAAGGTTGTGAGCTTGATGATGAGGGAGCATATGATAAACCTCACAGAGGCTGTGAAAGAGAAAACACTTATGAGAAACTATAAAAGTTCCTTGGTGATATCATGGCTTGGCACGGGGGTGGCCAGAGTGCTAAGAATGACTACCTCTGAGCCTATGGTTGGATCGAAAGGAGAACACTCACAGTCAATTGGTCGATGATTGATTGTAATATATAAGTATTTCATATATCCTATGTACTAGAATTGAAATGAGTAATTAGATGTATGTGTCTATGACTGGAATTTTCATTATATGATTAATATTAGTAATGCTTATTGTTCTTTTGGTAACTCCTGCATTTGAGCGATTTATGTTTTCCTTTGATCAACATCAAGAGAACTATTAGACATGGGTTTTAAAATGAAATTAGGAACAAGATTATGGTTTATGTGTTGGTTGGAAAATCCTTAAGAGAATTTTCCCAAGGATTGATTTTGTAATGTAAGAGTCGGGGAAGACTTCGCTGGAATGTTTTAGTCTCGCTGATTCCTCGAAAATACCTTTCCCTATTTTAGAACTTAAGTTATGTGAATCGAAGGAGCCTCCTTCAAACCATTCATCCCAGAGACCACAGGCTCATGCCCATGGCCTTAACCAAATCTTGGCTAACAGTTACGAGTGTAGCCTGCGGAGCTTGAAAATGTTCCATAAGACCAGGTCATTGGAACCCTTCGCTACACTAAGAAAGGAGCTAAGTTATTCGGGATTCTGAGAGTCTCAAGATTTGGGGTGAATGAACATTGAAATATCCAAAAGGGTGGAAGGCGAATTGTCTTGACCGGTAACTTGATGGTCAACCAACATTTGGTAGTCATTTACCGATCATCATGGGATTCATCCCCTTGTTAAACCACCATCCACTTCTTGGGCATAAAGTAATGTGAGTCATAGATTTTAGGCTATTCAGGATCTCCCTTGACCATTGGATGTACATCATGGTCATTCAACATTGACCTACTCTAGGAGAAAAAGAGTGTTAAACGGGAGGAACCCCCAAACATCAAGGTCATGAAGAGATGAGGACTGTAGATCTGAGGATTATTCGATATGTCTCCTGACCATTGGATATAGACCATGGTATTTCTAGAATTGACCTACTCCAGGAGAGAAAAGGTGTTAAATATTCATAAACTCTAAACATCAAACTCACAAGGTAATGTGGACCGTGGATCTAAGGATCCTTCAGGACCCTTCTCGACTGTTATATTGAGCCTAGTGAAAGGATAGAGTAAAGTACTCTGGTGAAGTCCTACTCCAAGAGGTTCGACATGTTGGTGAATGAGAATATCACTGACAAAGTCCTACTCCAGGAGGTTCAGGATCTCCCTTGACCATTGGATGTACATCATGGTCATTCAGCATTGACCTACTCTAGGAGAAAAAGAGTGTTAAATGGGAGGAACCCCCAAACATCAAGGTCACGAAGAGACGAGGACCGTAGATCTGAGTATTATTCGATATGTCTTCTAACCATTGGATCTAGACCATGGTATTTTTGGAATTGACCTACTCCAGGAGAGAAAAGGTGTTAAATATTCATAAACTCTAAACATTGAACTCACAAAGTAACGTGGACCGTGTATCTAAGAATCCTTCAGGACCCTTCTCGAATTTTATATTGAGCCTAGTGAAAGGATAGAGTAAAGTACTCTGGTGAAGTCCTACTCCAGGAGGTTCGACATGTTGGTGAATGAGAATATCACTGGAGTGCCAAATTCCAGAGTGACATGGCATGCTAATGTCACCTAGGGTGATGTGGACCCATAGTGGTTGTTCCATGTGTCACCTTCATTCGTGACTTTCATAGAACTTATGTGTCAAATAAACCTTGACACGTGCCAATTAGTTGATTGGTCCATGTGTCACCCTTGTATTTTTCCAAATGTCTTCTGTTGGATCAAACTAAGGAAGATTTTTTGGCTCTCTGGTTAAAATCAACTTTGGGTGATTCAAGATGCAAGGCGTGGAGTTTCCTCGAAGAACAGAAGGTTAGAGTGACATTATAAAATGATGTGGAAAAAGTACACGGCGGAGTCATCATGTCCCTAAGCCATGTGTCCTACTGATTTATCGTATACGGTATATATTTGGAGATATGGGTACCACATGTCAGCATAGCATCATCACCATGTATCTTCCAGGTGGCAGATAGTAGTAAGGAAACCCATGCCGAATGCCACATATGTAAGAAGGACCCGCTCTGGGAGTTCATGACTTTGGAACCTCCGGTGTTTGGAGTGCTAAGATGAAAGCTCCAAAAGGGGCCAAAGGTTGGAGCCACATGGTAGGATTCTGAGGCTTCGAGACTCTGGAGGATATGAGAGTAGATAAAAAGGGCATTCAGTGCCAGAGAATCGAAGCATTGAACATCGAAATACCTTAAGACTATGTGTGGAACGAGGGTGGATCTCAACCGTTGGATTTAATGGTGGATTGATATCCACCATAGCTGCATGAGTGCTAGGAAACTATGGAACTTCGGGAATTTTTTAGACATGAATAGGAAGGATGAAGGGATAAAGGCTTGGTAATCACAAAGGCACAAGGAATATTCCATGTAAATTCCCCTCCAGTGGCCATGTCATCGCTAAAGTATGACAACATTGGTCAAGTCCGTTCCAGGTAGGATGGTACGAATGAGGTGAACCCACGTGGGTGCCACATGGCCTTTGACCAACGATGCCTAAAGAGATTTAGACGGGATTAAACTCTAATTCAGAGCTTAGATTTGAGCATGGTAATAATCATTGGAAATCTCTTGATGAGCAAAAGATGAAGACGATCTCGGAAAGAGGATTCGAGATGATTGACAAAAGCAAAATTATTATTCCCCATCCCTTAAAAAGGTACTTAGGGGTGTGTGTTACTGTTATATTTAGGAAATGTAATATGCCATTGATCTAGGACAACCTAGTAGACATAGAAATTATTGGGAAAAAATTGCTAAGAGATATGGATGATTACAAGGTAAATATCAAGAAGAATTTAAAAGTTGCACAGGACATGGAAAAAATTAATGTAGATAAAAGTAGGACATACAAGGAATTTGAAGTGGGCAAGCATCATGTGTTTTTAAAATTAAAGGATAAAAGGAGCACARYAAGATTGGGAAGTTACTGTTGATGATTACAACTGCATGAGACATCCTCCAGGACACARAATAAGTGAGTTGGCCTGATATAGAGCACATGAGTTGGGTGTGCCCATGATATGGGTATGTAGTTCCTCTCGAAGACGAATATGGAATGTTGTGTGCTCTTGTGTAGGGAATATGTCAATGATCTGGGTGTGTTTTTCTCTCTAAGACGAAGACGAAACRTTGTRTGCCCCGGAGAAGGGAATATTTCCATCAGATGGGTGTATCGTTTGAGATGAAATGATGTGTACCCCTATGAGGGATGAAGGAGCCCATGCGATGGGTTTACTATTCTCCTCTATGCATAGAGTTGAGATTATGTGATACTCTAGATGATTCTCCTATGAGACTCAATGAGATATAAATCTGTTGAGTAGGACGTTCATGTGGTTGATCATAGGTGGACTTGATCCTAGTGGTTGAGCACTAGTGAGTGTGTATCCTGATGATTCTCCTCTAAGACACAGTGAGATAGAGATTTGTTGATTTGGATGTCCATGTGGCTGAGCACAGGTGGACATTCCCCTAGTTGATGAGCACTASTGGGTGTGTAGGATACCTTTCTATATTGTCTAAGAGTCAGACTTACCTGTAACCCTAATTGTTATGTAAAGGGTAAGGTTCAAACCCACCATAAAGTGAAAGATAATTAATGTAAAAGATAATTAATATGGTAATTATTAATTATATTTCGAGTTATTGAGGTTGGACCTGTTGTTCCAATATAAACCTCTTTTGTTGTGTTCAATATAATATAAATAAATGTGATTTCCCCATTCAGGAAACACAACACACATGTGAGTTTGGAAATTTCAACAAGTACTTGTTTTAGGGCCGAAGTGCACACCTCTCTTGGGTGCCATTCTTCTTGGTCTTGTGAGCACCCTTTTGTGTGCTAGGTTTATGTTGTGGAAGGTATTTATATTGAAGAATATAACAAAGTATTGGCTAGGTTTTCTTCCCTTTTGGAGAAGGGTTTCCCAGGATATTTCTTGTGTACTTGTGCATGGTATTTTTTCTTGTGATCTTGGTTACTGCAACAATTTTTTTATGGTGTAACTGCAATTGTCTATGGTTCAAGTAAAATGCTAAAATTGGAATAAAATTCATTGTTGAGCCTAGCATAGTGAAAATTCAACATGGTATCAGAGCATTGGTATTGAAGAAACCATTACAAAAGATTCAAGCAAATTGTCCTCCTCTTTTGCAGAACTATACAACCCTCCTAGGGTTTTAAAAAAATATGTACAACCGTCTCCTTTTGGGTGCTTTCAATACCTTAAACTTGGAAGTTGGGGATAAAAAATATATAAGAGTGTATGGCCTCCTTCAACACACCTCCAAAAAGATTTAGATTTCATTTATGAGCACTTTGGATTTTTGTCCCTAGGGTTTCTAGGGTTTTGCAATTTTCTGCAAAAAATTCACATCTAGGGTTTATGTAGCTCATTGAAGGATCTTTTCATCTCACTAGTGTTCTTCTAAATTTCAAGGCTTATTGTTGGCAGTCATAAGCCCAAAAAACCCAAGGTTTCTATCCTAGCCTAGCCATTAGGTTTTCTATCCCAGTTGGAAAGGGTTTGTTAAAAATTTGAAAATATGATGAACATAACCTTGTTGGAAGATAGGCTTGATGGATAGAGCAACTTTAATTCTTGGAAGTAAATACTTCAAGTCACCTTTGAAGAGGAATACTTATTATGGGTGATACAAAAAGTTTTGCCAAAGACAACTACCAATGAAGAGAAGGAAGATGACGTCAAGGAAAGGAAGATAATCTTCTACTCAAGCTCTTACATTAAAGGGCCAGCTTCAAAATATCAATATGACGAAAGGTGACACTCTTGATATATTATTCATGAAGATGTCAAATATCAAAGATCATCTAGGTTCCATTGGAGAATTCATATCAACACTCTCAAGTATTCACTTGTATATATTATTTGTATCATTGTCATGAGGGTACTTGTAGGAGGAAAAAACCTTTGTTGCAATCATGGATCTAGAGGGATATCAATGCATTCAGAGAAACAACACATTGGAAGTGAAGAATCTAGGTTTTATTTTATTAATTATCATGCCTCTAACCTGCAATTCTAAGTTTGTTACATTACAAGTAGGTGTTGTATCTGTCACAACAATCCTTAAATTGTTTTGATTATAGATATGTACTCAGAAGAGCATTGCAACTATCGTTTACGAGAAGCTTATGGATTATTTGGTGCGAGTTTCCTTCCTTTGATCTGCTAAAAATGTCATCATACACAGGACAAACCTAGAGCGTTTCTAGGTCAGCTTGTCATTTATTTGTTCAAGTATATTTATTAGTATCTTAGTTAGATAAATGTTTTAGTTTAGATTAGTAATTAGAATTAGTGTGTTAGTAGTTTAGTTTAGTTAGTTTTCTGTTTTATTTCTTGTTTATAAAATTATAAAATGATCAAAAAATATCTTTCACTGTCTTAGGGCAGAATATAATTGAGTTTTCCAGGTTTTATTTAAATCTGTAAATTGTGGATATTGTACACTTTGTGAATAAGTTATATTTCAGTTGGTAGTTAGTTAATTAATTAGTTAGAGTTAGTATAGTAGTAGTTAGTAGATTGTATATGTATAGTTAGTTAGATTAGTTTAGTTTGTTTAATAGTTAGTTAGATTAGTTCATTATTTTGTTTTATTTGTTTTTAGTTAGATTAGTTTTCTTTTTGTTTTCATAGGACCTTAGATCGGCTAACGGAGCCGCTAAACCCATCAGGGTGGTTCATGCCAAACAACTTGGGTTATTAGACAACCCCGGACCGGTTCCACTCTCTCAGTTGACGGAGGGTCGATTTTGCTCGTCAAAAAATGGCGCTAGAAGGAGGGCCTGCACTTAATTAATGGTACGAGGTGGTCGCAAGAGTCCTCCACCCCCTAATTGCTCACCTATAGTGACTAGAAGCTGTTCACACAATAATATTCCCCTTCAAACAACAACTACTTGAATCGACGATCCACAGATCATAGCTGAGCTAGCAACCCCTAATCCTATAGGTGGTGACATACAAGAGATTGTCCTCCAATCTCTTATTAAAACACATAGTGCCTTAGCCTGTTTGAGGCAACCAAACCATCTGTGGGGTCAACCTTTGGACTTCTCTAATATCAGAGAACAATTAGGTGACACTAACCTCACTGTGAATCCTACAGATCCAAACTTAAATCCTACTACATGAGGATCTGGCATACCTCCTTCACCACCTCCATCATCTCCTTCCTCTTCTAGAGGAGATTCCTCTGACGAAGGCGATTCACCTTCTCAACCTTCCACACCCACTACCCCGATGGCAAATCAAAACAACCCTTCTAGACCTTGGTTGGACCAGGATGTTGTAGCTGTACCTGGAGCTCAACATCCTTTACCTAAGAACCCATAGAAATGACTTCCCAAGTTTGATCCTGACTCAAAACAGATAGCTGAAGATCACATTAAAAAATTTATGTTGGCCATAAGACTCCGCAATGTTGAACATGAAGACGTTGTTTGTAGGTTGTTCCCTTATACTTTCGAGGATAATGCATCAACATGGTACTTTTCCCAACAACCCCATACCATCATGTCTTGGGAAAAGTTTGAGTCATGATTTTTGGAAAAGTTTGGAGACGGTAAACCTCCGGAAGTCCTAGTCATGGATCTTTCTGGCTTAAAAATGAGCCCAAAAGAAAAAGTTAAAGATTTTAATCAAATATTCTTAACACTTAAAAACTGAATCCCTGCAGATTCCATGCCTACTGAGAGTCTTATAATAGCTTACTACACTAAAGCTTTGCACCAAAGTATAGCTATTTGGGTTAAACAATCTAAGAAAGCCACGTTGTTAGAGGCCTTTGAGGAGGCCAACTAGATAGAAAAAGACATACTTAGTCTTAAAGACTCTTCTAGCAATGAAACTGAGACTAGTTCTTCTTTCAAAAAGAAGATTGAAATACTCCCCAGACCCACTCAGAGTAAAACACAACCTAAAAACTTTGATTTGGAAAACCTAACTAAAGTTGTTCAAAAACTGTCTAATCAAGTTATAGACTTAAAAAGGTCGACTGAAGAAGCTTCCTCGAGTAAAGGGCCCTACAAACCTCCTTTCCAAAAGACTTTTCCTACCAACTGACCTAATCCAACAACCGAAGGCCTAAATCTAGAAAGTTTGCA
>JASDQU010711540.1:19021-32541 GCA_032191745.1 Picea mariana
GTTTGTATATTTGCGGAATTCTGACAAAGTGGCTAAGTATGGAATAGGGAAATTGCTAATTTCATGCCTAGAAATAAGATCTTATATATAATTGGCAATTGCTAATTGCAAAGGGGTGCGGGCACAGGAAATAACGACTAGGATCTGAATATTTCTTCAACCCGCCAAACCGACGATCCACCAAAGAAATTTGAAGAAATGGCGAAGTATGGAAAGCAGACAGGCGAGATTCAAAATGGGGTGACAATAGTTCCATAAAAGATGCGAGGACCCGATGATTAAATTGTATTTCTCGGAAATTTTCAGTGCAAAATGTATACCACGAAAGAGGGCATGATAGGTGGACCGTAATACGGAAGAGGGTATGATCTGAGTCCGACTGCAAATTTGTATATCACGGAAGTGACAACATTGTTCGCAGGCCATGGAACAACATAAGTCCAATCTAGAGCCCGCCTACCGGGAATTCGTGGTCGGAGAAGTTTTTGGGTATGGAATGAGGAAGCGGTTGGTCGGTGTCACAATAAAAGAGCACGAGTGCAAGTGTGAACCCGCAACACCGCCCACGCACCATACATTTTCGAAAAAACAAATAAGTGACGAAAAAGATAAAGTTCAGGGAAAAGAGAAACAGAACAGAATTGTGAATACGATCTGCGAGTTTACTTGGTTCTTGCTTGTATGCTTCGTCTATCAATTTGTATATCATGGAACTATGAGGTATTTTATTAGCCAGCTAGCCCGCAAGTTCGGCTGTCAATTTGTATAGTATGGAATTGCGGGTGTTGTTTGCAGGACACAGAACTATAGAGGAAATGCTTTTCCCTTTAATATAGCTTATGTGGGGCAAATGTGGTATGGCTCATTTTATCACTTTTCCATCCGTAAACAAAGGCAATATTGAGCCCTCCAGCCCTGGAGCCCGTCCGTCAATTTGTATATCATAGAGCTCCGAATGCTGTTTGGAAGTCATGAAAAAGTAGAAGTGCAATGTTGACCCAGTCAGTGCGCAAGTCCACCTGTCAATTTGTATATTGTGGAACTTTGGGTGCTAGTTGTAGAACATAGAACAATAGAGGGTCAATTTAAAGAAAGGGGTAGTGCTCGTTGGAAACACGTGAATCTGCCAAGTTGCGCGGCAAGACATTTTCGAAAAAAGAAATGATTAAGTAACCAGGAAGAGAAACTACAGGGAATAAAAGAGTGGGAAAATAGAAAGGCGAAAGGCAGTTTTTGTAAGCGCGAATTGGTTTCAAAGAAGCCCCATTGTTGCAAAACCATCATTTTCTACTAATTGTCAGCAAATGCATTGTTGAAGATTAGATTTTATTACAACCCATGTGTGTAAGTATGTTCTTGATACATTCTTCCATGACTGTAACATATTAACTTAACTACTAAACTTCATTTTCTACTAATTGCCAGCAAATTCTTTGTAGAAGATTAGATTTTATTGGAACGTGTGGGTGTAATTGTGTTCTTGATACATTATTCCATGACTGCAACATATTAACTCAAGTATTAAACTTCTTGCATTATGGGTTGTTAGCATTAAAACTTAATAATTGCATGTATAGAAACAAGAATAAGGATTTTGCTGCAAAATTGTACATTGGTATTGCTATGTTCTATCTGCATTACGAATAGAATTGAACGTTGGTTTGAAACTGTGTAATCCATTTTTTGTTTGCATAAAAGGCTGGTGGATTGACACAATACATTGTCATATAATTGTTCGATGTTCCATATTAGAAAAAATAACCTAAGTAAACACAATATCCAAGAAGTATGAGAGCACCGAACCATGCCAATGAGAACATGCGTTAAATCCAGAAAGGAAGCAGCAATGAAGAGTACAAGGAAATTATTTTTTAATAGCAAATCCATTTAAAAAAATAAGAAAAACACCGAGTATTGTACATATATCCTTAGAAATTGGACCTAGGTCTTCGGGCCAAAACATTGAATGTATCTGCGACAAACACAGGCATGGGATCCACAGTATGCAAGATCCTCGTAGTTTTCTCCTTGATGAATCATCCCGTGCTGAAATTGATAGTTTTCAGAAGCTTCCCGTGAGGAAGAATATGAAAAATGTTGCAGGGCAAATGGAATAGCTCGCTAAAACCGCCTTTGCATAGTCGAAAAAAAATCAGGAGCATAGGTTGCACGTGCAATTTCAGAGGCCCAAATTAGTCCATTCTGGGTGGAAGGAGATGACTAGTAGAAAAATGCCTTGCAGCAGTGAGATTTTTGGACCTGATTCCCGAAGATGTTAATTGTATATCCAGAGAACATGACACTAGTCCCACAAGTGAATAATTTTTTGGCTTGAAATATATTTATGGGAGCATCAACAGATCATTACTTTACAGTGAAACTCTTCTCCCCAGAACAGACTAATTTGGAACTATGGAATTCCTATTTTCGCGCTGCAAAGCGGCTATTGCGTTTACCGCCATCACCAAGCTGCGAATTTCCGTCTGTTATGGTTGATTTCAATTTGGGCACAAGAGTGGGAAGAGTCTCTGCATTGCCATATCATCGCCCATCAAATCATCTTCTTCCGTCTCAGAATTCATGACATCAACCTTTGCGCCAACCATGAATGCAACTGGGCAGGTTCTCTGAGTAGGCAGGGTTGCCTTGGAATTCTTTGGCTTGAAATATATCTCTCGGTGTACCAAGGGACCATCTCCTTTTTTGCTCCTGGGCGGAGGGAGATGAGTAGTAAGAATATGCTTTGGAATAGTGGAACCTCTGGCCATTATGCCCTAATGTGTTTACTGTATCGGGACAGAACTTCCGCCATAACTTAACAAAAATTTCCGTTTGCTCAAGATGGTGTTTGAAATGAAAATCGGGGAGGGATAATATAACCCTACACAAATTATGGTTTAATGCATATCAATGGAATATCTCCTCGAGCCTTTCGCTGATCAATGACAATCTCCAGGGTTCGTGCGGAATGAGTTGTCACCATCACAGCTCACTAATTGCATAATTAAAAAAAAGTGCGAAGGTGGTGGTGACGGTGAAGTGAGATTAAGAATTAGAAATTTCTTAAAAGCGCCAACCCGTCGGTGCACAAAAAATAGATTGCATCATGTTTGACATGAATACTTGGAAAGGATAACATACTTGTGCGCAAATCTTAGTTTAATTCATAGTAATGAAAAATCTTCTCCGGACTTCCGGACATTAATGACAATCTTAACGGTTCCTGCAAGATGAACTACTAGCATTAAAGCTTAATTATTGCATATTTGGAAACAAGTATGAAGGCAACGGTGATGGTGAATTGCGGCGAGGCACTGGCCAAGCCACGGAACCGATTCCAAGAAATACCTATGGAAAGCGGTCGGGCCGGTTACAAAAGAAGAAGGGCAGAAGATATACCCAGGAGACGTGAAGGGCCTATGGTCATATTGCATCTCATTGACAGATATCGACCGTCAATTTGTATGTCGCGAAATTTTGGTTGTTGTTTGTGCATAGGGGAACATTGGAAGCGCAATGGCGAGAGGGCAATTTGTATATTGCTGAACCCTGGCTTCTGTATATAAAAGCATGAGACATTTGGAAAAAGGACCAAGTAAATAGAAAGCGAAAGCATACGAGATGAAGGGGGCGTTGTTTGCAAATTTGTAAATCGCGGAAGTTCGGGTGCTATTTGTAGGGGGCGGAACAATGGAAACACAATGTTAAACCTGCCTAAGCAGGAACCCGCGTTTCAAAAAGGAAAAGCAGAGAGAAAAGATAAACTAGAAATTTTCGAAAAAACGAGTAATACACACTAAATTTGTATTATAAAGTATGAACATGAGATGTTATAGAGCATGTACGGATTCTGCATTCCATACATAGCCACTTTTTGGATCACGCGTTCTCGGACTGGCGGGCTCTAGATTGGGCATCCATTGTTCTGTGGCCTACAAATAGCATTCATAATTTTGCGATATACAAATTGGCCAGCGGACCTGTGGGTTGGGTCGCTCTAAATTGCACTCCTTTTATTTCGTTTCATACAAACAGTACTCAAAGTTCCACGATATACAAATTGACAGACAGAATCCAGGGTTGGCAGCCTCGAGCATGCGATTGTCTACGGATGCTAATCCATATTAACTATTGGACATTATCTAAAGACATTCTTTTGAATACTAAATTATTTTATTTAATATTGATATTGTACAATTTAATTAGACAAGGAGGTTTGTACAATATGAAACAAGGAAGTGGTCGGTAGGTCGGGCTGGTGATATAAAATTAAGTGAAATCTGAATACGTGAATTTGCCAACTTCTTTACCAATAAATTTTTCGAAAAAAAGGAGCAATACATAAAATCTATTTTTAGAAAGAACGGATATGAGATTTTATAGAGCATGTACTGTTCCCGCATTCCATACTTAAGCCAATCTTTGGATCGTGGGTACTCGGGCTGGCGGGCTCAAAAATGGGCCTCTATCGTTCCGTTAGCTACAAATAGCACCCAATAGTTTTGCAATATACAAATTGATAGGCGGACTTGTCGGCTGGCTCGATCAACATTGCATTTCTATTGTTCTATGTTGTTCAAACAACAGTGGGACTTCCGCCATATACAAATTCACAGATGGACTCCAGGGTTGGCGGACCCAACCTTGCGATTGTTTATGGATGTTGATCCCTATGAACTATATAACACTACTAAAAAACATTATTTTCAAAACTAAAGTATTAATACTAATAATTTATATTGTACAATTTAATTACATAAAATTATAAAAGGATGTGAAATATCTTATTTCAAAGAAAAACCCGCGTATTCGGAAACTTGAGTTCCAAAATTTTTGTATAATATGAAACGGGCAAGAGGTCGATCGGGATGCTGATATAAAAATGGGTGGAAATCTGAACACGTGTACCCATCAAGTTCCACACCTACAAAATTTCGCAAGAAACGAGTTATACATACCAAGTATGTACTTTTATAAAGTATGGGCATGAGATTTTATAAAGCATGTACGCAGCCTTCATTCCATACTTGGTCACTTTTTGGATTGTGGGTTCTCGGGATGGCAGGCTCAAAAGTGAGCTTTTGTTGTTTCGTACCCTACAAATAGCACCCAGAGTTCCACGATATACAAATTGACAAGCGGATTTGCGGACTATTTCAATTTTAGGGGCCTCGTGTTGCTGTAATAGCACAATTGGACTTGGGCCAGTTTATATTCGTTTCTTACAATATCAAACGGAGAAGCGATCAGTCGGGTTGGTCATCTAAACGTAATTGAAACCTGAAGTCGTGAATATGCCAACTTCCGCAGGTAGAAGTTTTCCAAAAAACGAATAATACATACTAAGTATGAACTCTTACAAGGTATGGACATGAGGTTTTTAGAGAGCTTGTACGGATCCTGCATTTCATACTTAACCACTTTTTTGATTGCAGATTCTCAGTCTGGTGGGCTCAAAGTCGGGCCTCTATTTCTCTGTATCCTACAAATAGCACCGAGAGTCTCGTGATATACAAATTGACAGCCGAAGCTACGGATTGGGTCCTTCAACATTACAGTTCTATTGTTCTGTGTCTTCTAAATAGCATTCAGAGGAAACACGTAATACATACTAAAGATGTACTTCTAAAAACTATGGACATGAGATTTTATAGAGCATGTACATATCCCTAATTCCAATCTTAGCCACTATTTGGATGGTGTATTCTCAGGCTGGCGGGTTCAAAATTGGGCCTCTATTGTTTTTTTCCCTACAAATAGCATCCACATTTCCGCGATATACAAATTCATAAGTGGACTTGCCAACTATTTGAATTTTAAGGTCCTCGTGTTCATGTCATAGCACAATTGGACTTGGGCCAGTTTATATTTGTTTATTACAATATCAAACAAATAAGCGGTCGATTAGGCCGGTGATATAAAAGTAAGTGAAATATGAAGTCGTGAATCCGCCAACTTCCGCACCTAGAAGTTTTTCGAAAAACGAGTAATAAATACTAAGTATGTACTCTTATAAACTATGGACATGAAATTTTTATAGAGCATGTACGGATCCACCATTCCATACTTAGCCACTTTTTGGCCCGCGAGTTCTTGGGCTGGCGAGCTAAAAATTGGGCCTCTATTGTTCTGCGCTCTATAAAAATCACCCGCAATTCCGCGATATACAAATTGACAAGTGGACTTGCAGGCTGGTTGGCTCAACATTGCACTTCCATTGTTTCGTGTCTTCCAAATAGCACTCGGAGTTCCGCGATATACAAATTGACAGATGGACTCGAGGACTGGCAGGTTCAAGTTTGTCATTGTTTACGGATGGTAATCCCTATCAACTATCTAACATATCTAAAAACATTATTTTCAATACTAAATTATTAATATTAAATATTGATATTGCATAATTTAATTAAACAATAAAGTTTGTACAATTTGGTTGGGCGAGTGATATAAAAGTTTTCCGACAAATGAGCAATACATAATAAACATGTACTTTTATAAAGTATGGACATGAGATTTTATAGAGCATATGTAGATCCCTCATTCCATACTTAGGCACTTTTTGGATCGCGGGTTCTCGGCCTAACGAGCTCAAATTTGAGCCTCTATTGTTCTGTGTCCTACAATTAGCACCTAGAATTCCGCGATATACAAATTGACAAGAGGACTTGTGGGTCGGTTGGCTCAACATTGCACTTCTATTGTCCCGTGTCCTCCAAACAAGACTCGGAGTTCTGGGACATACAAATCGACAGGACCCCATGACCGACGGATTCAAGATTGCAATTGTTTATGGATGGTCATCCTATCTAAATTTATCTAAAAAAATTATTTTCAAATACTAAATTATTAATATTAAATATTGATATTGTACAATTGAATTACATTAAATTATTAAAGGATGTTAAATCACTTATTTTTTAAAAAATGAAGGAAAGAAAAGAAAGTTTTTTTAAAATTCTATCACCGCAAGCATAACAAGGACCAATTTGAATTTTAAGGGCCTCTTGTTCATATGATATCACAATTTCACTCCGCACAATATATTCGTTCATTTCAAATTATTCCAGGACATTAATTTTATCGAGTTCATCGATTAAGAAAAAATGCCAAAACAACGACCAATTTGAATTTTAAGGGCCTCTTGTTGATATGATAGCACAATTGCACTTCGCACAGTATATATTCGTTGATTTCAAATTATTCCAGGACAATAATTTTACCAAGTTCATTGATCAATGTAATCTGCTAAAACAAGCCACATACTACATTTGTGACACATCACCATAGAAATTTTCAGGCGGATCTGCGGGCCAGCTGGCTAAAAAATTCAATTATATTGTTCTGTGTCCTCCAAATAACAGTTGGAGTTACGTGGTATACATATTGAGAGACGAAGCACACAACCAAGAACCAACCAAACTTCAAACAAGCCATAAGCAAGTTCCCAGAAGGTTCCATAGAGTAGGACCCATCGACCTTTGCACCAAAAAATTTGATATACAAAGAAAAGACATCGTCGCATACGTTTCCTCTTGCATATGGTATATGTTCCCAGTAGAAAATAACCGGGGCCATGGGATATATGGGGTTTGTTTCCATGCTTCCCATTTTTTGGACCGAACAATCTTATGCACTTGCAATCCTAACTAGCCAAGTCCGATGAACATTCATCTGGATGTTCAAGAAATATTGCAGAGACACATGAGGTATTTTCGTTTCCTGCCAAAGTTTGATACATATATTTTTTCCCTTCTTCATCCGATATGTGAAATTTCATTTTCCTCATTTAAGGTGAATTTGTTGTGTGTTCGAAGCTGCCACAACATGTAGACACTGCTTGTCTTTTTCTGTAGATACGTTTCATACGAAAACTCTGCCAACTTAGGAAGCACATTTTGTAACAGAGGTTGCCTAATCGTACAATGCATGGTTGTGTTGCCCATGGTTCAGATGACACCATTGACGCAATGTCCATATGTATATGGACATTTTTCACCACACCGCATACAATCAATCGTATCATCACTTATCAAAGCGGAGGCAGAAGCATGAGAGTTGCATTTTGCACATACAGGTTCAAAGGGGGTCAAGTACACATTGGTCGTAACTAAAACACCTTCAACTTGGGGATGCGAGCATAGGAATTAATACATTGAACAATACAATACACAATTGCACCTCCCCCCTCCCCTTGAAAAAAAAAAAAAAATTAAATAGGCCTCAGAAATTTGTTGAAGGTTATTTCTATAAGCAAAGTAAGGATGATTTTGTGGATGTATACGCACAACAGTTGTAGAGCTAGCTAGTTTCTTCAGATCCTCCACTATATCTGCTCGCAACTCTGTTACAAACGTTGTTTGGGTTGTCCTAAAGATCCTTTCTATAACATCCATTTTTTTTGTTATATTTTTGAACAACATAATTGGAATCTGCCCTTTATGCAATTATTGTTCGATTGACAAAAACAAATTTGAATATGTATCGAACAATTGTAGCTGTAACATGGAACAATGCAATATTTGTGTAACTTACCCAAGATACATGCACATGGGAAAGTAAAGGACAAAACTGAATATGAAAAGTGGTACCATTGCCTTGTCGTTGTCCGACTCTCCATCCTTTATATGGAGAATGTATTGCGAACCAAGTTTTCTCGCCAATGTGACAGCTACGCCAATCGTTTTGATTAGGTAAATATAAGCGATCTATGCAAGCTGGTTGATATTCGAGTCCAGGACGAAACGATATTCTTAATAAACAACATAATTTTTTTCCACAATGCTTGTTTCGTTGAGCGAAATAATTCGATCGCAATCACCACGGTTATATACTGTTTTGGGCAATATATTAAAATATTTAATGGATATCCCATTACCTGAAAATATCTTTTTTGCATGTTTATGGACAAGTTGTGGAGGAACAGTCAGTGTCACTTTCATCATGGCCTCCTTGTCTGTCATGTCGGCACGCATAATGGATCTACTTTTGTTTGCCTTGTCCAAGTAGGTGCTACAGACGACCATTGTTTCCCCGACAAACACTTGTCCAGTTCGACGGCTGTTCAAGCCCTTTATTGATAGTACTTTAGATGTTACAACTCTAGACCCGGTGACAATTTTTGAACAGGAAAACTGAAGTGAATGGTAGTGTGCATTATTATTATTATTATTATTATTATTATTATTATTTATTTATTTATTTATTTATTTATTTCTGTATTCTTCTTTCACTGGCATAAATCTACAAGTACACGCATAGCTTTGATGAACTATGGAGCCAGAGTTTTGCAACCACTCCTCTTAGTCTGCAGAACATGCAACACGTTCGATGTCTCGCTTGTACTTGTTGATACTTCTTGCGAGCTGCAAACCATGTATTGCAGATGACATCAACATATCCACCATGCCATAGATGAATATATACCCGAGGATATTTGTTTAGTAAACATAGTAAGAGCAAAGCGTATGAATATTTACCTTTGGCCTTTTCGGTCTGCTGATGTCTAGGATGACTGACTGCTCATGCCCATGTCACTAGTCCAACGTTTTCTGATGCAAGCATGTGCAGATGAACATCAGGGCTAAACAAACATATGCATTGTATACTGTCCATCACAAGGACCAAATAACCGTAAAATTGTATGCATCTGATTTTTTTAACTGGACAAATGTTTGACAGTAAACAAGGTGTGAGGGTGGGGCACCATGGCCAATATGTATATCGCAGACCCTCGGAAGCCAGGGGAGCAATCTTCAACCTGCCAGTCCGACACCTGCAATCGAGAAAGTAGGTAACTATGGAATTGGGTAGAAGCACGACCACATATGTGAAACTGTTAGTCCGCCAATAGGTGCACCAAGGCATTTTTGGAAAGCACACTAAGTAGATGAATTAGAAAACAAAAGGGACACTAGAAAATGGAAAAAGTAGAAATAGGGAGGGAAGAAAGGCCCATTGCAGACAAGCCAGCGTTTTCAAGTCTAATATTATATGCACCCACCCGGTTTGTATATTTAATTTACCAGCACACTTGGTATACCTTTTAGAAGATTGTACCACAGAACCCTCTGCTGTTGCACAAAAAAATTCATCTCCCTGTCCAAGCAACCTATTTTTTCCAAGGCAGCAACGTCGAATATGCAATGGACATGAAGGCAAGTCAGTAAGAAGACAGACATCTAAAAGAAAGAGAAATAGGTCTATTTACCCACCAAAGAGCCCATCGCCATATCCAATTATTCTGTTTGTTTAAATGTACCAATGCAGGGAAAAGACAATGGACATGAAGCAGGTTAGTATGCAAGAAGGCATGCAATGAAGATAAGTTACCATGTAGGAAGGCACACAACATGTACGTATAATAAACTAGGTGAACACATATATAGACCATAAATGAAATACAAAACAATGCAATATGAGATAATAGTACAAGCATGCACCTTTCTATATCCTCTTCAATCGATGTAGTCAAGACTCCCTTGTTTTCTCCAGCTATTATGTTTGTTTGAATGTGGGAATGCACAAAATACAATGAACATGAATGGAAGTTGGTATGCACCGGAGAACAAGCAATATGTACATAGAATAAAACAGACTCAACGAGCAGTCTAGAAGATAGGCAGAAACATGAACCTTTATGCTTCTCCATCCATGGTTGTAAATGTGTAATTTTGTTTTCCCTGCCCAAAAGATATTACAAGCCACAAAATATCATGCAATTGCATGGTCGTAGCTAAGCGATTTCTGGTTTTCCACGGAAAATTATTCAGACATGCTTCCACCGATGGAAATACATGTTCTTTATCCTCTACACAGACTATTGTGCCCACGATACAAGTTTTTGGTTTTCTGTGGAAAACTACCCAGACATGCTTCCAAACATCCAAATATAATCTTGCAAAATCTTTGTTGTACATATCATACCTCAAGCACAACAAAAATTGTATCGTGTGCACACTAGTATGTGTAGAGGAGAAAGAACATGTAATGTCATATCAGCACATCTGACCATACATGGTCTATAAATATAGCCTGCATATGCTTTATTATAACAAAAAAACAACGGATATTGCAATTTCACATGTAATCCTTGAGTAATTTTGCATGCAACTATTTTCTTTCATGTCAGCACTGAAGCACCAATAAAATCTCACAGAATAATAGATATCGACCTCGACAGGTAGGGCAAATAACACAATTGCATGTCGACTCCTGGGTGCAAGGGACGAACACCATAAAGCGCCCCAAAAAACAATAATAATCCAAAAAAAAAGAAAAAAGAAAAGCTCCAACCACCGTCGTTGGACCCCAACCCTGTAAGGCCGAATCAAACAAAATAAAACAGCAAGCACTGGACAACGACAAAACACGAACAGGACGAACTACACCCCCAGGGCCCCAAAGCGTAAACCCGAGCCAAACAAACAGAACCAACAACCCACGAACTAACGAACCAGCAAGAACCACCAAGCCAACAAACAACATATGTATCTCCAACGATTACGAAACTGCAGCCCAAGCACAGAAGGAACCAAAAACATACGAGGACCATGCCACTACAAATAAGCAAACATTCTTACTTGCAGACTGCAAACACTAAACAACAAACAAGGAATATAAAATGAAACTATGGCATCGAAGCTTACTCTGAAACACTGAAATGCAGAAGCGCAGGTCGACTCGTGAATGAAACAACAATAAGCAGCAACCGAGAAACCAGCGAAGAAGAAGCACTCACCGAACCAGTAAACAATGTATGTAGCTTTAACAATAACGAAATTGCATTGCAAAGGTAGAAGAAGGATGAAACATACAATGGTTGTTGAACTGGCGGTGGACAAACAAGACAGTGCAAATTCACTATAACTGTATGGAAAATTTTGAGGATAAATGTACTCCGAGAAGCGTATTTACATAAACATTTAAGGCTGTCAGGTTGTCTAAGGACCTCTTGGTATGCAAACATTTAAGTTGTCAGGCATGTTGGAGGATGTCGCCTCATGTAAACATTTAAGCTATCAGGCCTATTGAGGCATTTTGAAAAAAGTGTCAATACATTTCAACAAAAATACATCCGGCAAGGACATTATAAACTTTGGAATTCTCAATCACTATAAACCTTGGATATCAAAGCATTTCAATATGCTTAGTACATATCAAAACTTTGGAATATATTCAGCTAGCAGAAAATGCTAATACAAACATTCGAACTAATGCTAGCATTAATCCACCTTCAAGCAATATACAGGAAAAATATATGATTCAAAAACACTGTATACAAGAAAAAGTTTGGATATGTTGCCATATAAAACATTGGGAATAGAAAAGACGACAATAACACCTCCAATCTCTTATCGAATCAGATCAGTGCATATATGGTACTTTTTATTATGTAAAAATATATGCTTTTAATTCCCTAGCTCCAACAATAGGTATTATGCAAATATTTCTGGTCAAATGACAAACTAATATGTAGTCAACGACTTATCGATCGCTATAATCTCTCTATACCTACAACAGGGACTAATAAAAAATAATATATTAAACTTCATTGAAGACAAGACTTGAAAACACAAATTTTATAAAAGTTAAATAAATTTATATTAAAAAATATATGAAAACATAATGTCAATATTTTATAAAAACAATTATATTAATAAAATTAAATAAGAACTAATATATTAAACGTCATTGAAAGCAAGACTTGGAAACAAAGACTTTAACTCAGAATAAATCAAATTTTATAAAATTTAAATAAATTTATAAGACTTGGGAACAAAGACTTAAACTAAGAATAAATCAAATTTTATAAAAGTTAAATAAATTTATATTAAAAAATATGTGAAAAACTTGGAAACAAAGATTTTAACCAAGAATAAATCAAATTTTATAAAAGTTAAATAAATGTATATTAAAAAAATGTGAAAAGATAATATCAATATTTTATAAAAATAATTATTTAAAAAATATATTAATAAAATAATATATGAATTTTATATATTATTTTTTTATATAAATAATATTATTTTATATTTTTTTTATCTATTTTTCTTATATTGTTTTATATTATTTATTTGAATAAAATATCAATAACATGTTATCTTTCTTTACCCTATTACATAAATTATTCTTTAATTTACTTTAAGTGTATATATTTTATTAACATGAAAATTTTGAAAAAATATTAATCATTTGAATAATATTTTTTGGAATTGTCGTGGCTTTTTATGGCGCAAAGGTTCTATGATAAGTTGGATCTCGAGTGATATTGATATTATATGTCTAGCTGAAACTTGGGAGCATGAGGAGTCTACGGTTCCTAACATGGAAGGATTTGTCTTGTGGCCGACATGGAACAAAAAATCCCATCATAGAGGGATAGGAGGCATAGTTTGTTATATTATAAAGAGCATTTCTCCTCACATTCAACTTCATAAGATTGAACCTATTAATAAATACATTTGGATAGAAATTTCAGACACCAATGCTAAGAAGATGTATATAGCAATTTGTTATTTGGC
>JASDQU010711541.1:13557-27581 GCA_032191745.1 Picea mariana
ATCCACTTCATCTTCTCCACATGTCTTAGAGAGGTTTCCACCTAGGAAACACTCCTTGACTTAAGGAGTGATTCACCCAATAGGTCACCTTGTCAACCCTCCCATACCTAAACTTGGCAAATTGCATAGGGTATTTGAGCATTTGTTTAATTTGATAAGGTAGTTTTTGATGTACATGCTTAGATGGCTCTTATATTAAATGTGATTTGAATTTCCATGATGCTTTGACTTGAGATCCTTGGAGGGCGTACTTGTTTGTCTTTGCAGGACCTTGTTGATGGACGTTTTGGAGGAACAAGCCTAGCTTGGGCCTTCATTGGGCCAAGAATCCCATTGGTTGGATGCCATCTCCCAGACCTTGTGGAATTACATGATATGAAAGTTGATTTTGGAGGCAAAGGAAGAGACCTTTGAGGACCTCACCTAACCCTTGCAAGCCCAACGATTTGTCTTTGGAGGCTAAAATGTCATCTAGAAGGGCTTGATGTCACCCTAGGATTAGGGTTTTGGTGGTGATGGTAGTGTTTGATGGACACTTGGAACTTTTGATGAGGAATATCCCTTGTACCTTGGAAGGAAGACCCCAACGCATGAAGGGAATGCCTTTGGAGGCCCAATGATTTCATCCTCAAGTTCAATGTCTTGCCAAAGTGACCAAGATGTCACCCTAGAAGGGGTTGACGTCACACTTTTCGGGTTTTCTTCATGTGAAAACGTAAAATATTTTGTAAAGGGGAAAAGTAAAGGGGGTTTCCCTCCTTACTTTGTAGTTTACCCTAAATTTATGTGGACAAATTTGTTTTAGGAGTTTTGTATAAATAAGGATCATTTTCATTTCATTTTCACATAGCTATCTCACTTGAGAGAATACATTCTTGTCCGAAATTTGCGCCCTTCTTGGGAATTTTCTCTATCTCACTATCGAAATGATTTTGGATGCTATCTATTGGTGGAAGAAGTAGTGCACTACCCTCTTGGAGGATTTTCTTTGGCATTTTGGTGGAATATTCTTGGTAGATAAGGGTTTTACATACTTTATGTTGGAATTGGTAAGAAATTTTCTGCATATTGTTAGTAATTTTTTCTTGTTTTATGGTTTTCCTTCTCTAAAACCCTTGGATAAGTATAAGGGCATACACCCTCCACCAAGTTCATCTTGATTGTTATTGGATAAGTCAATTTTCAAGGTTTCTAGGGGGAGTAAAAGGGATTACACCCTCCTAGATTTACCTTGTTGGATTCACTTTCTCTAGGGAGAAAAAGGGATTACACCCCTAGAGAAGTAGTTGATCCAACTCTTACACCAATACACCATTACCCAATAGACTAGGAACTAATCTAGTTGCATTGGAGAAATAAATTTGTTGCATTGGTACACGTGATTTATCGAGATATTGTGTTTGTCTAAGTTGGAATCAATTCTATATGATTTAAGCTTTCTTAATCCATAAGGGCATTTTCTTTAGCCTTGTAATTGTCATTTATGTTAAGAAATTAATGCTACAGCCATTAGGGCTGCATAAAACCTCACTTTCTTACACGATTTACTCACTTTTTAACTGTGGAAACTGACTTCTAAACGTAGATTATTGTTCTATTGGTTATTGGCTATCTTTTTTACGACTTACTTGTTGATTTTTGTGGTTGGAACTTGATGTTGTAGAAAATGTTTTCTACAGACATAAGGCTTCCCTAAAACGTTTTTGATAACTTCATTTGGCAGCCCTAATTTATCGTCAAAGTTCATGCTTAAGTATTGAAAAGTTATCTACTATTTTAGTACTTGATTGTCCAATAATTATTTGACAATTTTGATGGTTAAATATATAGTAACTAGATATTTTTCTTGCTGATATATATTTCTATTTACTTCTGCAATATAGGACAACAAGCTTTTATTGCTTGTCCACTTCATTTTTGGGTTTGTATCTTGATTGTTTGTCTTGTCTCGAGCGTGTGTAACACTTTGGTGCAGGTACTCAAGTCTATGGAAACCATTTGCCATCATCAATAATAATCTCCAAGACATCTTCCATTTATTATCTTGATCTATAGGGGAATCACCTTCCATTACTCCACTTTCCATCTCATTTCCCCCTAGGGTCATCTGGGATACTCCCCTTGTGTAGGATTTTTCCTTCACCAAAGAGAGGGGTGTACCTATCGAAGGTGACAGTGGGTAGGTATTCCCATAGTTCTCTCCATCTTGTGGATTGGGATGGGCTTTTCCCAACCTACAATTTGTGCGATAAGAGTGCAGAATGGTTTGTATACATCTTAAAGTGAGACCCCAATAAATAATGTCTAAAATTTTGTAGCGCATACACCATTTCCAATCCTTCTTGCTCTATGGTGAAGTAATTCTTTTCTGCTATTGACAACTTCCTTCTTACAAAAGTAATTGGGTGGTCTATGTCTCCTTCCCTGACGGAGATAGTACTGAACCTAAAGCTATGGATGACGCATCTACATGAACATGGAACTCCTTCTTCCAATATGGGAAGATCAAAATCAACATAGTCACTAATTTATGCTTCAATGTATCCAAACCTTTCTGATGGTCCTCATTCCACTGGAACTTAGCTTCTTTCTTCAACAACTTCTCCATGGGTGTTGTTATCTTCACATAACCCTTAATGAACTTCATCTAATATCATGTATGACCCAGGGTTGCTCTCCACTGTCTGAATGATGTGGGTGGCTGTAAATATAAAATCAATTCAATCTTGGTTGAATCCACTAATAAGCCTTGCTTACATACCACATGGCCCAACAAAATTCCAAAAGGTGCACAAAAAAAAATTTCTTCAAATTCAGTGAAATATGACATTGTCTACACCTATCCAACATTAACCTGAGTACTTCTATGTGATCTTTCAATAGACTAAACACAATCTAATTTTCTAAGTACACTTCAAGGAACTTATGAATAAATTTCTTAGAAACTGCGACACCAACTCTTGAAAAAACTACAAGTGCATTCTTCACTCTAAATGGCATCACTGTGTATTAATAAATTCCCCACTCTATTGCAAAAGTAGTCTTATATTTGTCTTCCTGCTCAATCTTGATTTGGTGATATCTTGAGAAGCCATCTGTAAAAGAATAGGCCTCCTGCCCCTACATTCTCTAACGCTTCATCTGTCAAAAGGTGTTGGAAATGGATCATGCAGACATGCATCATTTAGCTTCCTTAGGTCTACACAAATCTTGATTCCCCCTATTCTATTATCTTGTACTACCATTGGACTTATCTATTATGATTCCACTACGAGTTCAATGATTCCTGCTTCCAACCTTCAGTCTATCTTTGCTTTCACCTTCTCTTTATACTTCGGGTTTAACCTGTAGGGTCTCTATCTCACTGGATTAACATTTGGTTTCAAAGGGATATTCATTTCTCCTAACTCCCCAACTATCCCCTTCATCTCTAAGAACATAGTTGGGAAAATATATTGATACTCGCGTAGTAAACATGCAATCTTCTCCACAATTTCATCATTCCAATAATCGCCTATATGTGCAAACTTTGGGTTTTCCTTTGTCCCAATATTTACCTTTTGTGTCTTTAGTGGTTGTGCATACACAATAGATTCAATCTTTGGTCCTTCTACTACATGTTCCCCCTCAGTTTTAGGTATTTGTATATTGCTTGGATTTTCCTCACCGTGTTATTCTTTAGCAACATTATAGCATTCCATTAATTCATGGACAACCATAGAAGCTCTATGTGCACTACACACAAGTACCACCTACATTGGCCTTTCTTTTTAAAAGATCATGTTTCTAATGACCTGTAAGGTTGCATCTACAAATGGAGATTCATGTTCAAAATTAAATGTTTCTTAAAACTTTGAATTAGCTGGTCCCAATTCACTATTTCTCTGAGAATTTCTAGTTCTAGGTGCCAATTATTAGGAATTGTATCCAATGCATGTATTAACCTGTGCGTTCTTTCCTTCTTTGGGATCGAACTCCATATTTGTTTGCATTGCTCAACATGCTCTGTTGGATCACCTACTCCTATATATTTATGTGCAATATACTCAACCTCGATACAAAATCTAACTTGTATCAATACTCTACACTACTTCCAATCTTCTATTTCTTCTTTGTGTGCAACCCACCATCTGGATGGAGTGGCCTTTAAGACAACATCTAATGCCAATAGTATTTTATATTCAGGTATCTGCAACACAAAAACATGTACGAAATATTCTATGTCAGTCAAACCATCATATTTGGGTGGGTCACATAGCTCTGTTCCAATCCATCGCAGTGATCGAGTAATGCAGGAACATTGTCTAGTTGATACTTCATGCATCCTTTGTTTCCAATGTTTTATACCTTCCTTTGAGTCTGACACACACAAGCTATTTCTTTTCTAACATAGTGCACCATCTGTAGTGGTGTTAACATAGTCATCCATTCACGCAGTCATATTATACAAGTTGTCAATTTTGTTCCCTCTAGATGGTTCGATATACCTCTTTCCTTATGTGGGATCCAATGGTGCAATAACCTTCAAGTCTCCTACCTCAAATATCATTTCCCTCCTCTTCAAATTAATAATCAACTGATTGTCAAAGGCCCATTCTAACCCCATTAGTTATGGATATGGATGACTACCATCCATGATTTGGATAACTTCAAAGTCTGCTACACTATGTGCCCCATCTATATTCACATGTACTCCTGTCAACCGGCCAATTGGTACTATCTTGTGCTGATTTGCCAATATTAACTGGATAAGATACCAAATCAACTTGGGTTTCCCCATCATTTCCCATGTCTTCTTTGGTGACACATTTACATCCGAACCAAGTCTAAAATAACGTTATCCACATTATATTCCCCAAACTATGCACTTAATTTGAACTCTCTTTCGGTCCTCTTTTTTAGCAGTACCTGATTCACTACCCTCTGTGTAGTAGGAATTTCCCTTTCTTGTGCACAATGTTCGATCATTTCACATAATGCATTCAATGCAGTTTCATGTTTCATCAATTCTACACAACTTCTCAAAAACTCTCTTAGAGTACTTACCTTCTCCAGTGGCTTTTCTGGTATAGTACGACCATATACAGGAGGCAAAAATGATGTTAATTCTACCCAATCTAGTCCTAGTATCTCCTTTATTTCCCTCTAATATGTCTCCTTTTCTTTCTCAGGGTCAAATGTCAACATAGGTCCCATTGATTTCCTCACCCATTCCTCAACATGCTTCCCTCCATTCATTGCATCAACCCATGTTCTAGTTCCTATGAGCATAACAACTGTTATTCTAGGTCCTTCATTGTCTTTCTCGACTGATATATTATGTACGTTCTGATTTGGGTTTTGGTTCTGATTACCTCTTTCCTGCCACTTCGCAAGTAGTTGAGGACAATATTTTCTTGCATGATACAGTTCTCTACAATATGTGCAAGTTGTAAAAGGATCCGAGAATTCACGAGCTAAGTGTCTCGGTTGATTACATTTGTAACATATTATTAGTCCTCTATCTCCTCTGCCAAAACTTCTTCTGCCTCGACCTCTGCCAAATCCTCCTCAGTTTTTTGGATTAAATCCTCTTTGATTATTATATTGTATACAACCTCTTTCTGTCACAACATTCTCCTCCTGAATCCTATACATATCTGAAGTGTGCTCACTCATCAAATCAAATGCACGCCAATCCTTCTCTTTGTTCCCAACTGACTTGCAAAAGTTACAAAATAAGTTCCTCGGTGTACTCTAGTATTTCTGTAGTAATGGACACCCAGTGAGATGATGTTCCCATTTTTTACATATTTTACAGTATCCCCCTCCTGGTAATGCATTCAATTCTCTAGTTTCCAAATAATATGAAAGTGTTGGGCATTCATCCTTATGGTGGCCTTCAGTCCTACACTTGGTGCACTAGACTTGTTCCCACTTCTCCTTCCCTTTTGTAAGTTTTTCTAATTGAATTTTTAAGGAAACTAACCATGTATGGACTTGCACCATCCCCCCACTATCTCCTACATGAGATCCTTCTAGCTTCATCGTAATCTCCAAAGCTTCAGGTAGCGACACAAACTTCTATTGAATCGATAATCGAAGAATGTGTGGTATTAGTCCTGCAATAAAATCTTCTTGTTCCTATTGATCAGGTATCTGAAATGTCAATCTACCGATGAAATCCTTAAATCTATGATCATGGTCCCAAACTGACTCGTTTTACAATTGTTTGATTTCCTTCAATTTTGTGATGTACTACGACTCAAACTTTGGTTTCTTGAAATCTTTCAACAATGCTTGTCTAATTTTTGCTAAAGTCCTTACTTGTCTTGTAGGTGTGGTACTCTGCAGTTTCATATACCAGAATAATGCATGGCCTCTAAAATTTGTTTCCAACTGCGCAATCTTTACAACCTCATCCTGTACATTCTTTGCAGCCCAAATTGTCTCACATACAAATATTTTTTTTTCTAGGTCCTTTGGCCTAACTCCCTAGAACTCAAGCAGTCTTAGTGTGTTGTTTAACCCTGCCATGTTGTTTTGTGTAGTACCTCCCCTCAATGATGATGGTTGACTCTAACTCAACGCATTTTCTCCACTGCTCTGGCTACTGCTACTTTGTCTTCCCTTGATAACTATAATTTCTTTTGATAAATCCTCAAATGTTACTTCTGATATAGGTGATGCACATGGGGTCATGGAATCAACACAAGATCCATTTTGAGTAGGACTTAACGAAGCCTCTATTATAGGAAAAAACTGAGAATTCTATTCCTCTCCTTCACTGCACGACTCTCCCTTCTTAGCCTCAGTATTCAACTGCTTGTATCTTCCTCCACTATGCAGTATTGCAAACTTGCTTTCTTCTTCTGATACACCTTTGTTTCTCTGCATCCTTAGTCCCTCCCTTCCTTCTTCATTCCTTTCATCATTCTTTCTCACCTTCATACTATACTCTCATCATCCCTCGATTCCCCTATGTAGGAGAATCCCATTAACAATCAGACTCCATCGTCATCACACACTTGTCACACAACAACATCTTTATCCAGGTACCCAATGCTTTCATAAACCTTCTGCGCAGACCCTTAAAGAATTCCCTCTCTATAACACTATATGACTAAGTACAATCTAATGCAAATTTTGTAATATATCCTCCCAATATATTATTCAACCAGAAATCAATGGTGCAAGAATTCTTGTTACTTACAAATTTCAATTGTCTTGCCAACTCAGGAGTCCAATCCCTTGGTGTTGCAGTTCAGTACCTTCCAATATTCTCCACTAATCTTTCTAACCACTCAGTTAATATAATAAAAAATTCTCCAAAGAAAATCTCATGTAGCTCTGTGTACACATACCTTTACATCTATTGTTTGTCGCTCATCCAATGGTTTCTATTCTCCTTTTGAGAAAATTCTCGTTCCTTCTTTTATAGCCATTCGGTGATCTCTTTCTTAGTCAGACTACAAAACATTCCCTCAATCACAGATTCTGGGTCCTGACAACATAACCATTTGTTGGCGCACGGTTGTAAGACCCTAGGTTTAGTTTATTCTATCAACAAACCCTATAGACACTGAACCTTTCAACATCACTTTCATGCAAGTGAAGTCTCACTTGAGGCATCTATTGGGGTTGCAAGAACCAAGTTTCTGCAGGGACGAGGGGATGGGAGGCTATCATCAGGTTCATTCCTACTTATCTACCTTGTGAGTCGTATTCTTTGTCCCTTTTCTCTTGATTAATTAGTAAATTTCAATTATGCAACATCATTGTGACATAGATTGCAACATAAGTTGTTCACCGTAAAATTCATCCTTACCACACATCAATCATCTAATAAAAAAATCTAAATCTAGTTATGCATAAATAGAACATCCATGAACAATCGTATGACAATACATTCAGACACATAATTTAATGTGGTTCACCCAAACTTTGGGCTACGTCCACAACAACTGGATTCTTTATTAATATTTGTGCAATCATCTTAGGCTTGCGCACTGCGCTTACAATAGATATATCATGATATCCTTCCCTATCCTGCCTAGATGCTTTGTGGTGCAAGCCTCTCTCTGCAAAAATATCCCTAAACCTTCAAACATAGAGTCTCTCTCATTCTCATTCTATTCTCTCAGCCTTAGCCTATCACCATCCCAACTTTCAACACAACTTCAATCTCCTATTCACTCAACATAAAAAACCTATTTTACCCGACCCATTACATATGTATACATAGAATTTAGGTCTTAAAACCCTACTCACTTATCCCCCAAAAACTTATGGCAACTCATCACAACTCATTGTTAGGGTGTGATTTTCCTACCTTTGCGCCTGCATGTTTCTTTTACATTCCCGATTGTTGTTCTTCTTGCTTTTGCATGCCTAACTGTTGTCCTTCAATCTTTTGTGCGTTCCCTCATTCTTCGTTCTTCGAACTGCCTATCCAAAAATTTCCCATATCGTGCTATTCCCACTAAAAATTCCCCAAGGGTTGTTAGTTTGGGTGGTAACAACACCTTCCACTTGCATCTCTTTGCAAATATTGCTACTACCATTGTTCATAGCCAATATTGAATAGAATATGTGTTTATTATTCATTCATTCACTATGTTGCAAATAGATGTAATTGTATTTTATTTTTTTATTTTTTTGTCTCTATAACACATTTACTTTATATACTTTAGTGTGTTGTCCATTTAAATTTCCCCAAATCTAGACCAATGGTATTGAGCCTTAGCGCCTTGGTGTATGCTCCCTTTAACAAGGTTATGATTTAGGAAGCTTAGTCGACGAATGCATTACTTGTCTGATAGTCCAAATTACCTCATATGGGAGAAAAAGTAGGAGTGAGATATCCTATAAAGTTGTTTCTTAATGAAGACCTTGAGAATCTATATAACGAGATGACAAGTCAATTTGCCTATATTTTGCAACGAATCCGCACCATTGTTGGTTCATATTTGTCAAGTCATCCTTTCAAAGGAAAACAAAAATTCAAGATATAAGTAAACTTTGTCATTCCCCAATTTGAAGGAAAGGTAGATGGAAATACACTACAAAATTGGCATACTTGATTATAAGGGTACTTCTCTATTAATAGTTTTTCATATTAGGAAAATATTACCTTTTCCTCTTAAAATTGGCCCTCCAAGTAAAAAATTGGTGAGATACCTATTGCTCACAAGTTACATAGGAGAAAAGGGTAGTTCCATCTTTGAGTTAGGAGAACCTAGATAAGAATATTTTATGGATTCCCTCAGGGAGGACGACCTCCCTATGGAAAATTACAACATCTAGTACACCAAGTAGACACAACTATGTTAGGGCCTAGGTCAATTTATGTAGGGACACATTGATGTGCTCCAAGCCTTGTCCAAAAAATTGACATCAAGGACATCAAGATACACAAATTCCTCAAGAAACAAACTTATTTACACAAGGGACATGCATAAAAATATGGAATTATTGTGCATCAAGTCATTGGGATCAACCTACAAATATGAAATAAAAACTTAAGAGAAGTTCAAGAGCAAGGGAAATAAAGTATTTGGTATTGAAAACAAGCCACACTAAAGAGGGATAAAGTTGATCCCTATTCCTACAACAAAGGGAAATGCTATGATACTCAACAACAAAATAATTATTTGAAGCCTCATACAATGGAGAAGTCGAAGAAAGACATTGACAAGTGGCATGGCATCAAAAGGAGTATATGGGACTCAACAAAGGAGTGACGTACCCAACAAGCATTGGTAGTTGAGATGCATCCTATACATTTGAACCTAGACCTAAGACAATTCCATTACAAACCTTGCTTCGAGGAATGCAAATATTGGAAGTCAATTTTTGTGCTACCACTCCCATATCATAGCTACAACTACAGTAACCAAAGGAAACAAAGTGGCATGAGGAGGGGGAGCGCCTCTTCCACTCATAGATGTGGGTGAAGGCGAAAACTATACATTTCATTGTTGAGAATGGAAACTGTTATCCCCATTTTGTGGATAACTAAGGAGATTATGTCTCGAGGCCCTCAGGTTGCAGATATGGATTACCGAGAGACTACATTACCAACATTACCCTTTTGCATATATGGAAACCCCTCTCACCACCACATATGGTCACATCTTTCCAGATGGCATCCACAACATCAGCTGGCTTTCGAAAGGCAGTGGGCCTTTCTCCATGAGGTACAAGTCAGTATTATGGTGAACATAATTTCAACATTTAAGCTAGTTGAGTATGTTGTATCTTATATTGGTGGACAATTTTGGCAGAAAAAGCCTAGCTTGGGCTTCCATGGGGCTGCAACCCCACAGTTTGGATGCCAAGGGTCCACATGTCAGATCATAGAGATGAAATATTTAAATCCTAGAGGACAACTGGATGGACCTAGTCCATGCTTCACTTGCCAAACGATTTGCCTAGGAGAGGAAAAATGCCACCTCCTAGGGCATGACATCACTTTTAGGGGCTAGGGCTTGGTGGTGATGTAGCCACTCATTGACACATGGAATTTTTGAGGAGGAGTAGGTCTTCACCATGAGGAGATTTCCTAGATGCTTGACATGTGGCCTTTAGAGACCTACCAATGCTTCTCCAACACCAACGACTTCTTCTAATTGGGAAAATGTCCCCTAAAGAGGAGGCATCCATGTAAAATTAGGGTTTTTATTTGTGCAAAAGTGAAACTTTAAATGAATTGTTTAATATTATTTTGTTAAATGGCGCAAGATTAGGGTTGTTGACCCCTAGTCTTGTGGTTTACCCCTTAATACATGGACAAGTCACCTTAGTGAAATTTTGTATAAATAAGAGATCATGAGATCTCATTTAAACATAACTCTCCCTCTTGTGAGACGACTTGGATCTGAAATTTTCACTAAACTTGGTATATTTGTCTCTTGTGCACTTGTTTATGGCTACCTCTTGTGAATGGTTGATGGAGGAGTGAGGCGCTAGCCTTGGAGGAATGCTTTCTATCTTTTATGATGAATTATCTTAGCATCTTTCTTGATTTCAGTATGGTCTTTTACTCTTATGCTATCATTTTTTCAAGTCAAAGATTTTTTTGCTAGGAAATAAGTGGGAAGTAAGAGAATTTACACCCCCATTATAGTCTCCATCATTTATTGCTTAAAGTTCATTGACCTTGCAAGAGTTTGTTTGAGGAAGTAAGATAATTTATACCCCTCATTCTCAAACCCTAACTAGAGATAATTTCCTTTGGAAGTAAGAGGATTTACACCCCCAAGGAAGTAGCATCTCTAGTTAATTTATTTGACTCCATTAACCCAATAGAGAAGGCACTAGTCATCTGTTTTTTGCATTGGAGATATAAAATCATTGCCTTGGGAAACATGAATTTTTGTCTTTTGAAAGGTCTCTTGCTTAGAGTTGGTTTTCCACATTGAGAGGACTCTTCCCCTACTAGGGCGTCCCGTCTCTCCCACTACTTAAGTTTATGTTACAAACTTTAACCTACATCCATTAGGGCTGATCTAACCTAGATAAACTACTAACCACAACTTCTAAACTAACCCTAGATTGGCTCTCAAATTTTTCTCATTTACTCTACTAACTAGGGCGCATATTTTGGGATGATTGTTGGAATATTTTGATGGTGTAATTTTAAGATATAAGTGACTAAAATCTACAGCCATAAGGCTGCAATTTTCTGCATAAATATACATGTTATAACAACTTTCTTTATTCAGCCTTAAAGTGCCATATTTCATTTACAATTGATTGCCTAACTCATATACTTCTGCAAATTAGGGACAAAAAACTTAACTTTCTGATCCATACTAACATATATCATTGCAAGTTGGATTTTCTTGTGTCTTGGGTAGGTACAATCATTCGGAAAAGTACTATACCTTTGGGGAAACAATCACTTGACTTACAAGGAATATCTTCCCACATTTTACTCCATTTAGATTTGACATATAGGGGATCCACTTCCATCTCCATCCATCCCCATCTCATTCCCCCTAGGGTCACCAGGATCGCCTCCCTAGCTAATCACCCTTGAAGTGTGGGACCTACATAGAGGTGACATTGGGTGTAGGATTCCTAAGTTGTAGCACTTTATTTTGTGGTTGGGTCGAGCTTCTCCCATCCTACAACTTGTGCTATAACATTTTGGTGTCGTTGTTGGGGAAGATTTTGAATCTTCTTTGTACCCTAGAGACGAGAGTTATCCGAAGGCCTTTCCCTTATCTTTCCTAACGACTCCATCGGAGGGATGTTCCCTTTCCACCTTTTTGATAAATATTTCCTAAAGTTTGTCTAGCAACTCCACCATGACACCAAAGAAATGTGCGACCAACAAAACCTCCAAGGGTTGTAAAGCACCACCTAAAGGACCTAGTCCCCCAAAATCCCTCGTCCCTCGTAATTTCTCTTCTACCTCTCCTAGCCCTCCATCCTCACCTGCTATTTCCAGACTTCCTCCTTCACCCATACCCACCTCTCCAAGCGTTACTTTGAGCCTGCAAAGAAAAGAGGCACACAAACCTTCGGACATAACAAATATCCCTAGATCCCCTCATAATATCCGAAAGGACTTCAAAGAATGGTTACCCATCTTTTCAGGAGAAGACCTTACTGCACCAGAAGATCACTTGTATCTTTTCCTGCGTATTTTAGAATCCTGTGACCAACATGAGGATATCCTGATGAAAATTTTCACTTACACTTTTTTTGGAAGGGCCAAGGATTGGTTTGATAACATTTTCGCAAGAATAATCACAAATTGGAATTTCTTTCAAGAAATTTTCACCAAAATATTTGGAAAAAAGAGATATTACCAATCCTTGTATAATCAGCTCCACAAATGCAAAAGAAAATCAGGGGAATATATAAGGGATTTCAATGATAGGTTTAACACCCTCGTAAGATGTTTTCCCCAGGAGATAAAACCTCCCAAAGATTCCATTCTCAAGCTATACATATCAACAATGAAAGATCTGTATGGAGGCCTGATTAGGAGACGCCCTACCACTTTTTTTGAGGCCCAAGAGAGAGCATGTGAAATTGAAGAAAACTTAGCTACCTCTCTCATAAAATAAGACGAGAGCTCCAAAGAGACTCTTCATATTAATCAGATTGATGACTTTGTCTCACCATAACTTCCCCCAGACATCATTGCTTACCTATGAGAGGAACGAGAGAAAGAAAATGAAAGGGAAACCTATCTCATGATCAATATTTTAGAAGAAGAGAGAGAGGTAACATTAGAAAAATCACCTTTCCCACCAAATGAGATCTTGGAATTGGAAAAGAAACAAGCCACATAGCAGGATGAAGTAAAATTATTGCAATACTTTCAACAAAATCTTGCAGAACCTCTCAATGAAATGAAAGTTAAAAACAACAAAGGTAATGAGAAAGTGTCTCTCCAAGATAGGACCAAATATGAAAGTATTGTGGGTCATGTCAATGTGAACCATCGGGTTTTGGAAGAAGAAATAGACGACATGTTTATTTTGGTGAATTCCTCCTTTATTGATGAAGAAAGAAATGAAGGATCTTGGGGCCTATACTTTGATGGTGCACACTCAAGCACGGGCTCAGGTACAGGAATAGTCTTAAGGTCACCAAATAGCGATACCACCCTTTTTTCATACAAACTTGAGTTTGACTGCACAAACAACATTTCTGAGTACGAAGCCCTTATCATGGGCATCAACCTAGCCATCGATATGAACATCAAGAACCTACATGTGAAATGGGATTCCGACCTAATTGTTTCACAAGTCAATAAGAAGTTTGTTGTAAAAAACCCAAGGTTAAAACAATACAAAGATGTTCACTACTGCATTTGGGTCAAATTCCGACAGCGCGTTCGACGCAATTGCCACTTTCTATTGTTGGAAGACCGACAAACCTCAGACCCCCTCAAACGTCGTTTCACATGACGTCGGTTTTTCGACGACCTAGTTTTCGTCTGTATTGCGACGTTTCAAACGTGGCAAGACCGACGCTTCAAACGTGGCAAGACCGACGCTTCAAACGTGGCAAGACCGACGTTT